>JAQFZY010001087.1:0-18216 GCA_034696285.1 Hypogastrura burkilli
GGACCAAAATCCGGATTTAAATCCGGTTTTCAAATCCGGATTTAAATCCGGTTTTCAAATCCGGATTTATGGCCCTAGTTGGGTGGGGTGGTAAAGGATAGGTTTAGTTAGTTTGTAAAAAAGTAGGGTTGATTTGTTTTTAATTTTAATTTTTTAATTAAAGAAGTGGAGAAAAGTACAATTTATTTATGATAAAAGTCAGTAATCTTAGTGTCCCTATACTAATTTCGTCTCATTTATAGCCGAGTTTTCTGAAAATGCCTTATCTTAATACTTCATACAAAATCTAGGTTTTAGCATAAGACGTATAAATAGACGGATATATTAGTTAGACCGTATTAGAAGTTACTGTTTCTAGGTTGAATTAAACTCTGTTGAATTAAGTCCGGTCAACAAAGTCAAACTACTTTATTCCGCTTAAAGTTTTCTTTTCTTCGGTTATCTTCCCCTTTTACGCAAGAATTAATCTTTTTAATTCAGCCTTAAATACAGTCTTCTTCCAGGTCTTCCAAAACCTCCCACTTTCCCAGCGTGAGTACAATTGAGTTTCCTGATCCGGGACTTCTGGGTCAATGAATTAGTAACCTTGAGCCGCGGTGACGCTCCTCTTCTTACCTCAAAAGAGACCTAACCGTTTGCGGTCCCGAGTCATTACAGCGTACGGAGGAAAGTTGAAAGTTTGAAAGGGTTTGTGGGCCTGGCATAAGCCATAATTAGCTTTTCGGATGGCTTCTCAAGACGTGGGAAACACGAGACGTCCCGCTGCCTCCCGAGAGCCCTGTCTCAGCCTAGAGGAGGCCCGGAGATGAATTAAGACCAAAATGAAATTAAGGCTACGGCCTACCCAGCCTTCACCTCATTTCTTCCAGTTCCCGGCAGAGTAATTATGGAGGTTGTTATTGTGGAAGCTGGCTCCCCGCAGAACAAGATGCAACTTGGGCCGAACTGTGCAAATTCAAAGTTTCAAGGACACAAAGAGCAAACAGAAGCTCCGGAATCTGTTTAAGCCTTCCCGATTCAGCTAATGATTTCCCCCGGAAAGCCCACTAGCGCTTTCTACCCTTGAAAATCCAAACACGCGAATCCGGCCAGGCCTTTGTGAGCATACAACACATACTACATATGTAATAATTACCATTGAGGTACTCAGGATGATATAGTGTTATTGTTTTAGATCCCTTACCTCCGCCCCCGCCCTAAGTTTAAGTAAGACCCGGACCTCTCAGAACCGCTGGGCTTGACAATGACGCAAACTACCCTTTAGTAGTTTATTGGACTCCAAATCCTATTATCTGTATTTATACACCTGTACCAGAGCAATATTTCTATTGTTGGAATTTATGGCGTCGTAACTCTTTGAAGCATAATATTTCAATTAAATAAACTCCTATGTTCTACGTCAAGCTTGGAGCCGAAATCACTCAATCGGAAGGGAAATAATCTTTTGTGAAAAAATACAAGACGTAGGTACTTGTGCTAGGAAATAAATTATTATATTTACAGTTCAATTCCAATAGAATTACAATGTCGGATTAAACTCCGTTCCAGATGGAATATAAGCAGAATATGGAAGCGGTATTTCTATTATATGGGAGAGGTAATAATTCTGAGGAGGACATCCGCCTGGAAGGAAATTCGCTGCATCTGGAACCTATCCATTACAAATTAGGATCCTTTCGAAAAATAAAACCAGCAAATTTAATCAAGTTGAGTAAATACGGGAGGCGGCGTAGGGCGGAGTCAGGCTTTTCTTCAAAGGCAACGGGAAAAACAATGTGAGGAAAGCTAAATCAATTTTCGAACCAGCGCAGCTCGCAGTTTCAGTTTATATGTAATAATGAACTGATTCAGTCAAAAATCCGAACCTCTCCACTACTGTTCAAGTTCCCTGTTTTCATACCTACTTTAAAGCGCCCAATGACGCTCTAAGCTGATATTCAAGTTCATGAGCACATTCATATACAGAATCAGTAATTTGCGATATTTTACGCCGTTCCTGCAACAATTTTTACCTACATCCCCAGGTCTCCGTTTTATAGTAGTCTGGTAGTCTAGATATTTGGGAATTCTACTTTACCAGGAAGCCATGCCAAATTTTAAATGTAAATTAGTCGAAGCCAGAGAAATGCCGGCGGATCATTGAGCAATTAGCACACGTTGATATACTATTGTGGCGAAGTCGATGCCGGTGATGATGTGCAAATATTATTAGCAAAATGGTCTTTTGCCTGAATAGCAACATCCCACCACAATTAAAAATGTCATTATCCCATAGAATGCCATTATTTGATTGAATCGTTGTATGAATAAAAGCTCTCCCAACTCCAACAATGAAGGTAAGCAAGCTTTTATCTGGAAAATAACTAAGAGTTTGATGGGGAAAATAAGCCAATTATCTCCCTCCTCAACCAGTAAGACTGAGTTTGGCACAACTCCCTTTCCCTTCCAGCCACAGTACTAGTAATGTTCTTTCGTAATTGCATTTACTTTGGTGGACTGACTGGGTGCGTGGCGTACTAGAAAATTGGGCCCCCTTGTTTGTCAACAAAGGACAAAGGTCGGGTCCAAAATAAGATATGATGCGTGTGGGCCATAATAAAGGAGGGGAATCTAGTCCGAGTGATCCTTGAGGCCATGCAGCCTAATCTAATCAATTCCTCATAAAGAGCTACTGCGTCTTCCCGACACAAAGCCTCCCCATTTAATCCGAGGGATTGATGGAACTGTCCGAACCTCTCTTTTGGTACTCGGAGGATCTTCGTGTTGAGCTCCGCGGGGACGACTCTGCAGGAATTGACTTCCGTCCAATTGGGGTTGGACTCCGGGACAGCCCGCGTCCCAAGCTCTCTTTATCCGGACCCGGGACTCGTCCCACGCTGGCCCCGCTGTTCTCTCCCTTGCTGTTCCGCTTATGGGAAATGGAACCTCTGTGGAAAGGTAGGAAAGGAGTGCTATAGTGCATATGTACCGACACCGATTGTATTATTTTTTACCAACCTAACCCTAATTCAAGGGAGTTAACGATTTGGTGTTGGCCTTTTCTGGTAACATTAATAATATTAAACAATTTGACACTTTCAGTACAAGGAGTTCTCTTCTACAACATAGTGAGCAATTTAAATACTTATTTAGACTATTTAGTAGTGTTATGAATTTTCATTGAATGATAAAAACCACCCAGAGGAAAATGATCATTTATTATGCTTTTTCTTGTCATTTTGATAAAAATAAGTAAAATGTCAGTGACAGAAACGCGAAACACTGATTTACTAAAGGCAGCATGCAAATTATATATGTAGAAAGTTCACCGCTGGTTAAAGGCAGATATCAAGATTCAATACAGTAAAAAGCATAATGATTTAGCTATTTTTTGGAGAAATGGTCAGCTATCAATAAGTTGGATTAGAATTGGAATTAGACTTAATTAACTTTGTAAGAGCTTTGTGGTTAAGCCAAAGACTCTTCCTAACTGGTAGTCATTATCACATTGCATAGGATTCTAGTTCCTTCTACATTTGAGGGCGGTGGAGATACCTAGAAGGATCTAAAGGAATCTATTCACTACGAAGCAATAGTAAATAGAGTCTAGCAGCTATTCATGGCCATGGCTACTGTCTGTGGTATGGTGGAGAGAAAGTTGTTTGGGATAGTCCCAGTTCTGAGTCTTGGCTGGTCCCTATACCTATATGAAATTAGATTAACCCCTCCAAGGTTCGACTGGCTTGACTAACCTGGAGGACCGACGACCTGTTGAGCGCCGCGAAGGATTCCTGTGCAGCATTGTGCCTTTCCGTACTAACATCGACATTCTCCAGTAGAATGGGCCACCGAGTTTGGGAAAGTGCTAAGGACTAGATAAAGAGTTCCTGAGTAGTTCTGGACCCAGGGACTCTGTAGACAAAGCTCTCAGTCCGACGGAATCTGGTCCCTTTCAGCCACTATTCGGCAGCTCATTCGGGTTCAACTTTCTTCAATTTAGTCAAGGCCAGACAGTCCTAAAAGCAGGGTACGAGGGAATAGTTAGTTACAAATATTACTTCCAAGTTCAATTTTAGGGCTCTCGGTCAACTGGCCCAGAGTCCACACACAGGCCCATCCAAATATTCGCAAAATTCCATTTCCCGCAAATTTTACCCTCCGGCCTATGCTTGCTCTGCATTTACATACTACTGGTATCTACATTATATTTAAATGGGAAAACCAAAGGCTGTACCGTCGAATTCCAAATTTATTTTCCGCCGTTGGCGGAATTTTCTATTACATAAAATAACTTAATGTACATTTCCAATACGAAATCCGACTCACGTCCCTGGCCCACCGAAGATAACATGAGGGTGGGAGCCAATTGAGCTGAAAATCCAACCGCAAACTGCTGCAGAACTGTTGGCCCTAACCTTGTACCCAATCGACCGCCTACAAATTGTAAGCCTGCAAAACTGCAAACTTGAAGCCTCCATTAGACGTTTCTCCTTGAAATATTATTCCTTTGAGGTTGAGGAAATCATATGGATGCGTTGTACATAGGAGCCAGAGCCTGGAGCCTAAAGACCGGATCTCTGTATTGTCAAATAAAGCTTAGTCGTACTCCTTCTACATAGCTGTCAGACGAGCTCTCTAGCCACAATTTTGGGCTGGGCTGACATGACATGATGACAGATCAAAGAGACAGTTCAAAGTAGAAATGAATTTAGGCAATTGAGATTAGAGCTGAGCAGCCCCTAGGTCTGCTTTAACAAGGCGTATTAAGGGTTCCTCACCATACTTCCGCAACAACACATCCAACGATTTTCAAACTTCCAATAATATGAAGTGGAAGAATTATAATTATGGGCTAAAAAGAAGAGCTGGGTGGAAAAGTTTGTCGTTTGCATGTTTCCAAAAACTTGTAGCATGAAAGTACGATGAGCTGCGTAGCAAGCCTTTAAACTCTAGCTCCCTTTTCGGGACCCCGCCCGGGCATTTTATTAGAGCTCGGTTGGAAAAAGTGTAACATTTAATTGGATTAACGAAAGACCCTCGGAATCCTGATTAATTTAATTAAGTCAAAACTTTTCGGGGTAGGACTTCAGGCTCTAAAGCATTCTTCCTCCACAATTTTAGAGTTTGGAGAAAGCGGCCTGATTTTTAAAGTCTGCCGTTCTCATTCTGTGTTGCCTTCCTGGGCTGCTGATACGTATAATTATGATGTTACGCTAATTTAAAACTAGACCCAGCCTTTCTAGTGGCGTGTTTAGGATTGAATTTTGAATGGGACACAAAATCCGGAAATTTTAACATAAATCACATTTAAATATTTAGTTATTACTACGGAAAGTCAACAATTTTGAACCTCTTTTGTGAAAATTGGATTTACAGATAATATACATGACTAACACGTTACCCGATAGCCGACCTACGATCGGAGGAAATAGGAGTGTTGCCTTGCCTGCGACATGACTTAATTATAACAATCGTTTCCCGCGCGGTTGTAAAATCAGCTACTCGTTACCAAAATTTCCCTGGCATCCACAGCATGAGGTGCTCGTTACAAACATTTCCGGGGGACCCACTGCTTTAGGTACTCGTTAAAATTTGTTTCCACACGCCTGCAACATGAGGTACTCATTACAAACTTTTCCGATGCGGTTGCAACATTGTAGTACGCTGCCCGCTCGGCTCCAACATGAGGTACTCATTACAGACATTTCCCGCGCGCCCACAACATAAACTACTCATTACACTTCCCGCATGGCTACGTCATGGGTACCTCCTCCTTGCATTCGTTTTCCACGCGGTTGCAACACGAGCTAGTCGATACAACATTTCCCGCCAGCTGACGACATCTCGTACCTGCTCATAACTATGGACTACTTTTATCATTTGTTTATTTACGTATTCCAGCCAAAAGTGGCCAAATGTCATAGGTCACGAGGTCAAAGGTCAATTAGAGCCTAGCCTAAAGCCGAGCTATGCAAGTTACAAAAATTTGGACGTATCAATCGTGAGAAGCGGTCTGGTTCTGGTAGTAAGGTGATGAACCCGGACAGCTATGTATATACATATATATATCCACAGACCAAAGATTTTATGTAAAACGATATAAAATAGAGAATTTGTGTCAAAGTTTTGTATTGCGTGGTAGTGGGGGGGGGGGGCTGCTTACGGTGTCCTATGCTGTACACGCCCCTGAGTGCCTGCGTCTTAATTTGATTCTAATGCTGCACACGCTAACACGCTAGAATCTGGTTCCAGGATGGAGCGTCACACTAATAAGTCAATGCTTGAGTTCGATGCCGACTAGGAAATTTGATGTCCATATTCTGTCTAAATTATACATTATATCTTACATCATTCTTTCCAGGAAACTCGTAGCATAATTAATACGCTGCTCCATTCCCTGGATTTTATTAATCTAAGGTGAATCCTTAAAACCCGCTTCAAACACTTTCCTGTACAATTACGTTAATAGTACTGAAAGGCTAGGCCTAATGAGTAGAGACCGAGAAAGTTATAAATACATAATGCATTCGTGCTCACGATTCTCGAATCCTGCTGTCGCCTATTCATAACATTCCAAATGGATTAGCCTTGCACCCGAATTTGAGACTTAACAGTACCACTGTATATGTATGTCTCTAGTTCCACTACAAATGGCAGGGATCCGTATAATTAAGGCTTGTTATTATGACACCTAATATAAATAGTGAAAAGTGTCTTATTCTGTCTCAACAATTAGTTCAGAAACCTGTAATAGTAGGCACTGTGGCCCGTGGTTTTGAAGAGAGTCAGGAATATTTTTCCCAGAAATAATCAGTACCGATTCCTGCTATGTAGCTTGTAGGCTCTGGAGTCTGGATCTGGATCTAACTATGTACACGTCTAATCCCTACGCTTATTGACGCCTACGCTACGCCTAGCAAGTTTTCGGTACAGAGTCCCAAATCCGCACGTGCAGCTTCAGTGTAAATATTTAGTAGAATATATCAGTAATCTGTACCTGTGATTACAATGTATGTATAGATGAGACTCAAAGCAAATGAATGGAAGGGGCCCAAATACAATAATTATGCTCCTCTGAGTCCCTATCAAAGTGAAAGTTAAGCCGGGAGTCAAGGAGAAATTAAATGTGTTCGTCTAGGGCCTTTGTGCATAGGAAACCATATTACTTTACGATCCCATAATTACGACAACAAGTCGCTAAGCCTAAGCTAAACCCACTGAAATAGGGAGCAGGAACGTGGGCTCAGGAGGATATGGTCTGATTTCGAGTCAGCCTCAATATGCCCAGGCTTCAGCTTTCAAGCTTAAACGGCCCAAGCCCGCTCAAGGGTGGGCATTACGACACGACAGTGGGACAACTTAGCATTAACGTGGGAGGGCCAACCTTACTAGAACCTTCTGCATAATCGACAAGGAAGTTGAAAGTCCAAACTTTCGGCGTCCTAGCCCACCTTCAAGGAAGCTAGTGTGCTCCACGCCAATTTCGTTTCAGTTTTTCCAAGATACAATTATGTAGACCGGTTGATAAAATGCCGCCCAAGTTCCCCTCAATAATTATGCTAGGGACAAAGGACTCTGGATCCGGATATATTTTTAAGGACTTGGCATTGGGGCAGTTTGACTCACAACGCGTGTCTGTGGGCCATAACAGTTTCCCATCTCAATTGAGGCGGTACCTACATTAAAATAAAATTAAAGTGACTCGAGTCGCTTAGGCTAAGTTCCGGAGACGTTGATCTATTCTAGTAGATTGTAGTGGAACAATAACAACGTACTACATAGTATGTCAACGTTATTTCTTAATTGTAGAGGGAACTTAGCGTGGCTTCTAAGATGTCCATGAACACGAGGAATCTGCGTAATGCCCGACAGGCACGCGTCCCACAAGCGTTCAATAGCAGAAAGTAAATATCTGCGTATTCTAAATATCGGGACGAAAATGGTGAACCTGTGGACCCGTTCATTACACTGTTGTCCTTGCTGCAAGTGAGCGCACATTTGTATTTTAGTTAGCCAAGTAAATTATTCATTTATCCATTAACATTTGGACGAAAACGAAATCGTATGCTAGAACCTTCGTATGTAGTTTTTAGCCGAATATGTAGTATTTGCGTATTGACATATGCCGTTCACAACAGGGTAGGCACCATTTAAATTAATATATGGGCCTTCGCGCCTTGCAATCTAAATACAGCCTTAATATTTGGATTTGGCATCCTTGAATTCCTTAAAGACTCAATGTTGCAATTTTTTACATTAAAATAATACAGTAGAGGAAACTTGGCTTGGGATACAATGCTCCACTTTCGTATTGAGTCTACACAATTATGGACTCCGGAAAGGCAGAGGCTCCTTCTGGTTATTATGTTAGCAAGGCTCTCCGTTAGAGTAATAAGGGGTCCCCTCATTAGGCTCAATTAAATTCTAACGCCTTGATGCATTAAGGTGCCTTGGACCCGGAATGCAGATGTCCGATTATCCGGGTCCGACTCCAGCCTTCTGGAACGGGGCTCCGGATAATTGGGACCAAAACTCAGCCAACCGGAGAGACCGTTGACATCGGCCTTGCCCAATGCACAGAAACAAGGAGAATATGGCGGAAGGCGGAAATTGAGGAAATGGGCGGCGTAGGTTCCAAGTAAACCAGGCTCAATTAAGTCCGGCCCAATGAGTCTGTCCCGAAGGCTTAGCCCTCGTGTCAAGAGAAAGTCCTTTCCCCTGTATTTACAGTACTAATATTTAATCCTCGTTACAGAGTTTATTGTGACTCTGATTCGGATTTCCCCCTCCTCCTTATGCCCCAGCTCAGACGTTCCGTACTCTACAACTCCATCCCTGTCATTATAATTTGGAAGGTGATTGAGGCTGGCGTGATGGATTGACCTCGATCGGATCCAATTCTAAGTCCGCTCTTCTGGCCATGCTCTCCTACCGATAGAGACGCGTATAATTACGGCTCCTGGACCTACCAGGCTTTCAGGAAATTCAGTTATTCCGTTTGGAAGGGGGTTCGTGGTGAAACTGAGTCTGACGTTCACGTAATGTGTAGCCCAGCCCTGTACTGGAGGAACTGGAACTTTCTCAAGGGGACTCTCCCTTTTTAAGAGGAAGAACCAAACAATCAACCAAATTAAATTGAACCAAATGAATGAACTTGGACAGGATGAAGAAGGAGCCTCTTGATTGAGTTCCATCCTAAGAACTTCTGGGTCTACCAATTAGCATTAGAGTATTAAGAAACTTTGTTTCTGGAAAGGGGAGCCGATGGTAAAATAATTGGGAGCGGAAATTCGTGGGACGTCAAAAACAGTATTTGTTGTAGCTGGTAGCTGACATTCTATACGGGGGCTCCACCGCTTTGTTCAAAAAAAAAAAACCAACACTATGCTTATGGTTGTGTAATGGCTTCTAGGGTTCCGGATTCCTGCTAAAGGCCCCGGGAAGTCGGCCCTAACAACGTAATTGGAACTGCTAATGGCGAAATATTTGGATTTCACAATCTCAATAGGAGCCTGTGTGAAGTCCACGTGAGGACTTTTTTCGCAACTCCTTTTCTTTTGCCAGATCCTACGCAAACAGAGCTGGTGCAAATATTATCCTGGGGTGTTGATACGTATAATACAGGTTCCGGGACTTATTATAAATAATGAGAATGAGCAGCTTTTGACGTTCTTAAATACTATAGCTTATGGAGAAAAAGACTTACCTCTCCTGACTAGGCTGGAATTTTAATATCCTGATTTATTCACTGATCACCGGCAGCTATACGTTTAAGAGGAGCAGGGCCGAGGAAAGTTGAAACTGTAATTGTTCCAATGAATGTTGAGGTCGGGGCTGGAGGAAGTAGATACACTGTACGTGGGATCCAGTTGAGTCGAACGCTACTGTCCTCGAGAGAGAATTCCTGTCATGTCAAACCCGGAGAAAGCACTTGGCTCCACTTTCTCCCACTCTCACCTTTTTTAAGAAGCTGCTCGGCGAGGAAGAAAAATGAAAAATTAGGTGCACATGCGTTTCCGCTCAATAGTAGTGTCTCAGCTCGAAGCTGAACCTGAATTAATTCTACACTGGTCCAGACTTCCGAAGTACATGGAACAGTACTAAACCCTACCCAACCTCGGCCTCTTGTATCCGATTAATCGTGTAAGGCTGGTCCTATTCAACGACACTAAAAATAATGCTGGCTTCCGACGGAAGACATATACTGACTTTCCTCAAGAAGGCGGACTTAATGGCTACGTAAACGGTTACCACATCCAAAACTTCCAAAAGCCAATCTTGAGTCTTGCGAAGAAGGAATATATCATTTTGTAAAATTATTATACGCTGCATGTCTTGAAAAATATGAACTTCCGTTTGAATATGTTCGTACTTGGGAATGGATATAATCCACTTATCTATATTGTAAAGCTTCGTATTTTTATTTGATTGTACCTACAGTTTATGCTAGATGGAAATGGTAGTTTTAGAACCATTGAATCATTTCAGTGCATTAGTAACTTTAACGTATTTACAGGCTTTTAAGCATAATGTTTGAGTGTGCTTACAATTTTTGATAGTGTAATAATGTGTTTATTACGGATTTATGTACATAAGTATGTGTAGTTCATTGCCTGCTGATATATGTAGAAGATATATATATAGTGTGGGTAGTATATATCAGGGTGAATGAGCTCTAAGTATGAGGCCTGGCTAGATAGGGTATGGACTCATACTTACAGCTCATTCACCTTGGTACACGTTTAACAAATTGAATAATTATAGAATAATACAAGCCGGAGCGGCGAAAACAATATGTATCTCAAGCTGAAGAAACCACATATTGACCGTGGGAATGAAGTTGTTGCAAAGATTACGGACTTGGCTTGTAAAAATAAATAAAGATAATAAATAGAGCCCTGTAAAAATACATTCTGCAGCCAGTGCTTTTTTACTTCATATGAGTAGCCTTCATGGGGCTTCGGATTTAAAAAAAAAAAGCTATCAGGGCTCTACAATTAATTCCACCAACTACGCAGTATAGCTCATCCATTATACCGAGATGCACGTACAAATTTACCGCAAAGACAGCGTTCCGAGCAGTAGTCTCTACACTTGGGTCTCAAGAATGTAACCGCGCTGTCTACGCTGTTGCAGCTCAGACTCCTGTGCTATCTGTATGTTGAACAATGAATGTAATCATGCTACAAGCTGTACTATGTAGTAATTGTGCATGATTCGGCAGATGATTAACCGTCCACGCATTTCACAATTGATTGAAGATGACGAGGAGAACTGGTTCCAATTCCTTTCCAAAATGAAAGTTGAAGAGCTCGATAAGGAGTCGGGTTATAGGTTAGTGTATGGAATGTGGGGACTGAAACATATTGATTGATACTCTATACCCTGATACCTACCTAAATTCCAATAATAAACACAGGATTAAGTTCTACTTTGACCCAAATCCATATTTCGGGAACAAATTGCTGGTCAAGGAGCGTAATTTTTTGGGAAATGAGCTAAAGTCATTCCCAAAATTCTATGGTTTTAGTATTCATAATGAAAATGAGATGTATGAAGTTTTAAGTACCTAATACTCTAGTACCGTATTTTTCGTTAACTCTGTTTATAGGATTTTAGGGGTGAATTCTGGCGGAATCCTCTCCAATACTATTTGGGTCATGTAGTGGACAATGGGGTTGAGGAAGAAGAGAGCAGGCAGGTAGGCAGAAGAAAATTGAGTAGGTATTATTAATTTCGATTTACTTTCTAAATTTTTTAAAATTATATCAATGCCGAATTTTGAATTCTTGTATGCAACCACCGGCCATTTAAGCCTCCTTGTCTCTTGCTATGATTCCATTATGTAGTAATTTTATTGCGGTTATATAGAAGTATACGGATATTATTGATACGGTTATCTCTTGCAACATGACTTTCCCGGATAATGCTATTTAAATATCTGCGTACGGGTTTTGTAATAAATAGGCTATAAGATTATTCCGACGGGTTGAGTTCATAGAGCCAGGAAAAAGCGGGCTCGACATCCACTTCCCCGGAATCAGCATCAGTGCTGAACAAGGTGCTTAGTTCCATTTCCATGACAGTAGGGTCCTCGGCAACTCCGGTACATTCCTTTTCAATTCCTGGGCTTCCTTCTGTGGAAACACTCGGACCATCCAAAGATGTGCTATCTGTAGAAAGGATTTGCACAAACAAATTACTTCCTCAACATTATGAAGGATCAAGTTCGTAGATTAGTCTCCGATTTTAATCTCACTAGCAACCAGGACGGACGCCGGGAATACTTTGAAGACTTTTTCCAGACTGTCCCATTCTACGTTGTACAGTTGCACTTGTAAGGGCTGAATTCCACCCACCCACAGATGAACTATATGAACTTTGATCTGGAAAGAGGATTTATATGAACTTTTCGTACTCGGGGGATAGTTACAGTAGCCATTTCATACGTGATTGAAGGTGAGGCATTCGAAAGGTTGAATCTGGGAGATGCTGCTTCCTGCTGTCTTCGTGCAAGGGATTGGCAATTCTTTTTTCAATACTTTATTCCGAGGCTTCGAAGCCTTTGGCGGTTTTGGAGCTTCCTCAAGTCATGGTTTGTAAAAGTGCGGGGCGCCCAACTTCCGCTTACGTTGTCCTGTGTTCGTCCGCCTTGTCCCGTTGTCCATGTGACTTGTCGAAAAGGTTTCAGCGACAGAGTGACGTACAGTTTTCTGAGCCAACGCCGCATTTCGCTGGCTCGTGTTCACCGCAATCACTGAAGAGCTTTAGATTAACAGGCCAAACCGTGCTACTCATGGTTCATGGACATGTGTTATTCGGCTATAAATATGATACTCTCAAGGTATGTAGTTGTCACCTGACAGCTCTGGAAGAGAAGCGGGCTCTCGGAACAGGGGCCCCCATCATAATATAGCCAAGTCTGGATTGACGCGCGGCGCTGGTGCGGAGCGACAGAAGCAACCTGATGTGCTACGCCCAGCAGCATAGAAATTCCTGCAGTTGGGTCTGCCATGAGTTCGTAAGTACTGACGCTGCTTCTTCTGAGTCGGTGATTGGCGCGGGGGGTCCATCATTTGCAAGTCCTTTATGATTTTCTCAACAGCCTACAGCAATATTCACTTTCAAGGTTACCTTACGAATCAAGGTTGGAGAGGGAATGTACCTCATAGTAGAACTCCCTTTTCCGTTCTTCGGATAAATTGTTCCAGAGCCGGTCCAATGCTGCCATAATTTGCTCCCTGGTCGTCACCTCCTGCCACAAGTATTTGAGCATTCGAATTTGCTTGATATATATAGTTGCTTCACTACGGACACAAGCTCTTTCTCGTCTATAATTCTGCAGAAGCAGGCCTGAGAGGGTCGACGAGTGGGGTCAAGGGTTATCTTCCTTCGTTTCGCTGGCCTCGACGCCTGTTCCAAAAGAAGCCAGGGGCTGAGGGCAACTTTGGTACGGACGTGTTCCGGCTGGGGCTGGTTCGCACACGCAACTGGAACCTAAGGCATGGGTTGTGGCATAATTTAGTGATCATTATATTCATCATTAACTCATAACTCTCCCCTTGGAAATATGCTACGGACCTTCGTAAAGCCCGTGGACAGCTTCAGGCTGGTTGATCTGGATCTGGCACTCGATTCTAGCCAATGAAGATCAACCGCACGGATCGAATTCAGCGGGTGCGATCAGGTCTAACTGGGATGGGTCAAAAGTAAACTCCAATTCGTCCGATTGGAAGCTGTCCATTTTGAGGAAGTGTTCCGGTGCTGACAATTGCTTGTCAGCTACATGCCATTTTTGACTTGTCGTAAATGTTATAAATGTTCTCCAAACAGTCGGTTCTTCATCTCGAAGGTTGCCTCTGGTTACTTACGGTCTTTTAGAAATATTTAACTCGAAATAAAACTAGAAGCTTAATATCACCAACGCAACGATCCCACTAAAATGAACTGCATTTTCATGAATTTGCATGAATTTCGTAATCATCCCTGATTCTTACATTACCAGGCATGCCAGATATTTTGAAACAATTATGCCATAAATCGATTAGTTTCTACATCCATGATTCATTTATTATCACGTTATGTAATATCTAATATACGTTACGCACATTTCTTTTTCTTTTTTCTACGCCAAACATTGTATTTACAAGTACTTTGTCGAGCTCGTGCGTGTAGCCCTACGTGCCACACGGAATTACGAATCACTATACCGTGAAACGAATCACAACAGTGAGACGAATCACAACAGTGAAACGAATCACAACAGTGAAACGATTAAGAAAAGTGACATAAATATAGTCTCACCAAATGAGCCCCAACGGTCAAAATAAAAAAAATTGGTCCTGGTTTGTCACATATGTATTCATGGTTCCCATGCCCATATGATCATTTTGTTATGTCACATGACATGGTGTGGTCTGGGTGACCTTCCGAGGACACCACGGGGTCAAGGAGGAGTAAAATCACGGGTTTAGCCATATACCCACATTTTCTATGCCCTGCTTGTCAATTTCATCATCATCATCGAATTTATTGATATATGGCTTACGCCCAATCAAACTTTTAATATTGATACAGGACAGGTTGTGAATACTTATCAATAATTGAGATTATATAAATGTGCAGGTTCCGATACTGCGTAAGGCATAATTTCTTAGTAGCTAAAGTCTTAGTCTCTGTCAAAATGTGTTCGCAGTTACACTGGTCCGGGTAGGCCGGGAAGGAGAGAGGCAGCCTGGAACGAACGAAGTGGAATCTACACTCTACACTCGTAATCGAATAATAGAAATAGAGTGTGAAAGAAAGAAAGTTGTTCGTCATAAAACTGGCACTGTTTCTCCTCCCAGGCTCCGAAATCAGCAAACCCGCCCTGGTTAAAAACAATTAAAATTTGACCTTAATTGTAAGATTCTTTTAACTACGTACGGAGGCAAATTACAGTTAAGGTAAGGTTAAATGTCTAGATGTATTTAGTCGTATTTGGAATTGATTTAGACTTTTTGATCAACATCTTGCCCCTAGTTTCCGTATAAATATATCCTTATCGTTTAGTAGCCTATTTACTGTAAATTAATTCATTTAATTTATTTAATTGTAAAGAGACTCCAGCCACACTTTCTCCAGGACATTTTTGACCTGCAGGCACCAACTGTACTTCTTAATTTCATGAGTTGCAGACACCCGTCTGAGTTCATGATAAGCTGACCTAATTAGTGAATCCTCCCTGCTTCTAACTATTCTACTCCAAAAACTATACGCAAGCTTGTATACCTCTACTTCGACGAGGAGCTCTCCTACTTCACTTCTAACAAAATTCCTAGGTGCGGCTATTGATAACTGGAATACTCTCTTGTAGTAGTTCTGTTGTACCCTCTCTAACTTGTTTCTAGCTTGGCAATTTTATATACCACATGCCATGATCGAGTCGAATTGACCTCGGTCGACTTTTCGGGGTCATCAGTGGGGGGTCAGATGTGGGTCAAATCACGTTTTGCATCCCATATATGTGATCCTGAGGTGCAGACAAAAATTTTGATGCGCTGCATGCCCTTGTTGTGGAAAACTAACTTTGACCCGCCGGGAAGGGGTCGAGGAAACATTTTCCAGGAAGGAGTATTATATTTTAAGAATCTACGCAAAAAGTTGAGTTTAGGCCAGTTATCCCCATGGTCGTACCGTCGTCAGTTGGTTTGTTCAAATTTTAAATCTTCCTGTGTTATAGAGATAGGGAGTTTTGGACAAAGTATAATAATAAAAATATTGTTAACTAAAAGCACGTAAATGTACACATAACCAGAAGGATGTATATAATAGTATATAATTGGCTCGTATTAAAATTGTAGCTTTTCACACTCGGTCACAAGTTTTTCATCGTATACGCTTTACCCAATTTCCCCTACTTTCGATTTCAGTTATGGGATATAAGCCTAACATGAAATAATTGATGTACCTATAACAATAAGAATGGAAACCAATACTATAGAGCTAAATATTTATACGACGCATTCAATTCACAATGTTGCTTTCCAAATGACACAGAAAGTGAAAGTAATAGAAGTGTGAGGGTAATAAACTATTTGTTTTCCGATATACAAAATAATTGACATCTGCGTCCCACAATACGGATTACTTATTATTATTATCCAGCATAGCAAAAGCTTCATCCGCACGATGTCTTAGGTTCTCCGGATACTTAAGAACGAAAATGTCCAAATCTCTCATTTCTCCCAGAGCCAGCATGGCCGGCATGTCCAAAACGTGAGCCTAGCGGCAGGGAAGGAAATGTCATTCTTAAAAGAGGATTCCTGATAAGTGAGAACTGATAATAAAACGAAAGTTTTGCAACCTTACCGGGTTCATGTTGAGAGACAGGCTTTCAAGACGATTACAATATTGGATCCCACGATGGACACAGGTTTGTGTTATTAAGGGAGAAGTCAGGGTTAATGATCTCAGCTCTGAAATGAAATGCAAAAACGAAGTTATCTAAAACAAAAAAAACTTGAACTGACTGATGTTGTATTAGAAAATATGGCGGACAAACGTTCCAAGTAATAGATACGAGGGACATGCATGCAGGAAGCCCTCTTAATTCGCCTCCAAAGTGAGTTCTTGAACTTTCCCTCCCTTGGCGGGTTCGGGTTGTCCGTCCCGCAAAGAACCTTGTCAGTAATGTTCCCTTTGAGCTCCAGGGACACAAGTTTACTCAACTGAAAGGCCATTGGCAGAAAACTTTGTGGCCGGCTCCCGATCATATTTACACGGAGGGTCCGAAGTGCGGGAAATATCCATGCCATGTCTCCAGAGGCATAGACAACTTCCTCGACCTCATTCCGAAGGACCAGCGTTTGGACAGAGATCAGGCGGGCCAGGTGGCCCTCCAACCAAATCTGATGGAGCCCGTCAATTTCCAAGTATGCTAGCTTGGTGAGGTTCCCTGACTGGGCAGGCAGTCTCATGGCACTTCCGAACATGTACAAGGATCGCAGGTTTATGGCCTGATGGAGAACCAGAAGGACGGGGTAGGAAGTCTGCAAGTGGCCTGTAATATGGAGGACTGAAAGTTCGTCAAATGTTTTTAGGCGGTTCAGGATTCTCATTGTCTCAAAGTGTCGGGAATGGAATGGCATGAGGGTCAGCTTGAGGCGACCAAGAGAAGTACTGAGAGCAGGTCCGAGCCCTCTGTTCAGAAGGATTGTGTACTGAAAGTTGGTTAGCGGGGTGTCCAGGATCAGTTCCTTCAGATTCGGGAATTGGATGAGGCGGAAGAGGTACTCAAGGTTCTGGAAAGTAGGAAAGGTTCATCTGAGCAATAAGTATTAGTCGTTTGTAAAGATTTTCGTAAAATTATACATCACATGAATCCTCAACGTGAAGCTCCTTGATTTCAAGACGGTGGAGCTCTGTGAACTCAGCAAAGAGTGGCTCTTGAAGGTCCAAATACTTTAGTCTGAATCTATTATGAACTAAAACATGGTTGTCTCTGACTCGGCTCATGTAGGTCTCCAAGTCCCCCAGCCCATGGATTTCCAACTTCTCGAAGGGTGCCCGGAAACGTGCTGATAACTCATACCAAGCTCGGGATACTAACTTGCAGTTTTGGAGGTCCGAATTGTCAAGGAGAGAAAATATGACCTCCATCACCTATTAAATATTCGTATGAATTTCATATTATCATAATATTATTAGGGAGTTGAAATATTCACCCTCGTTGCATTTCCCAAACAAAAGCATAAAACTGCATACTATTTACTTGGCAGTCCTATTAAGGGACTGGGATTTAAGGATAACGGCGAGAACTGTACTTACTGGCGACAGCGTTAGCGGATGCGGTCCTAAGCCATCCTGGTAGTTAAACGACATGTTGGAATACATTTAGGCCCAGAACGAAGTTTCCATCACCACCCTTTGAAATCATCCCAAGAAACTTTGAATTATAACGCTTTCTTCACCAAAAGCCCCGCCCTATTTGACACAAATCAATCTTGAGATGGATTTTAATGCCGTTTGAGCAAACCGTCCCTAACCCAACGATCTGAGTATAGAAAATAGGAAAAAAAATGCACTAAGGAAAAGTGCAAGGAAACCCTGGGTAGATGTGCCCTTTAAAGAAATAAACAAGGTTTAACTATAGTTAGATCTAAACGAATTAACACCAATGCCATTGTTAAGACTAATGTAGTCGTCAAAAAATTAGCGGGTGTCTGCACAGGTCCCAGGGCAATTGAACGTATTTAA
>JAQFZY010001088.1:0-18210 GCA_034696285.1 Hypogastrura burkilli
AGTTAACGCAGATTCCGCCGCAATTGTTTTAAGTTTGAGGCGCTTTGATGCAACACCCTGAAGGAAAAAAAATTGGCGGCTATTGTCCTAAGTTTGAGGCAGGAAGTCATGGGGAAATGTGAGACAAAATTGCGGCGCGGATCTGCCTCATGATTAAAACAATAAGGAAAAAGGCCTAACATTTGGTTTAAAACTCCGCATTGAAGTTTGCATCAAACTAAAGTTTGATGCAAACAATCCTGAAGCATTGCGAGTTTATTTGCGGCGGAACTTGCCTCAACTTTAAAACAGTAAGGAAAAAATGTTGTGCCGTTATTGTCCTAAGTTTGAGGCAAGAAGTAATGGGGTAATGTGAGACAAAATTGCGCCGGGAATCTGACTCAACACTAAAACTATTAATGCGCCGCTATTGTCCTAAGTTTGAGGCAAGAAGTCATGGTGCAATGTGAGACAAAATTGCGGCGCGGATCTAACTCAAACTTAAAACAATAAGGAAAAACGTTGCTCCGGTGTTGTCCTAAGTTTGAGGCAAAAAAACATGGTGCAATGTGAGACTATATTGCGGCGCGGATCTGCCTCATGATTAAAACAATAAGGAAAAATGTTGTTCCGGTATTGTCCTAAATTTGACGCAAGAATTCATGGTGCAATGTGAGTCAAAATTGCGGCGCGGATCTGCCTCATGATTAAAACAATAAGGAAAAAATAATGCGCCGCTAATGTCCTAAGTTTGAGGCGCTTTGATGCGACCCCTTAACTACTCTAATAAAATCAAATCCGGTGTACAATCCCACTTTTTAAAAAACTCACTGTACATATATAATATTCGCGACACTCCAAAGCTGCTAGCCTTTCAGTTTCATTATTATGTCCCAATGAAAGAATTACGCTGTCAAACCAATAAAGTCTACTCTACAATACCTGCATTATATAGGATCTGCTAGATGTGATTTCAGTATATTCACGCACCTAGTTCAAAGGATGACCGTGGTCTGAAAACGTGTCCTGTGTAGGACAGAAAATGTTCATTCGGTTTGCACGATTGTTTTTAATCTACAATACCGTTTCGTGTAAAATTATGAGCCTTTGATTCTAAAGAAACTTGCGCTTTCCAAAAAACAGATTAGCGTAGAGTGCACACTATCGTACAATTATGTGCCAACAATTTCAAAACAATAGTAATTTTGCTACGTGTGGAATGAACAATTTATTTCTAGTTGCGGTAGGTATCGTGTCGCGGAAGTAGGAACAATACTTTTGTTGAGATACGCGTATACGGCTACTTTTCATTCGTATTTTTTTGTATTTTTATTAATTTGGTCCCCATTTAGGCCTTTGAAATGATGGCCAGCCTGGCCATTCAACACAAAAACACTAGAATTCTCCGGCCTTATAAAGGATCGAAGATATGTATACTGTAAGCGTGGTATTTGGCACTACTGGCAGAGGATATAGGATAATATATCTATTGCCTTCACAGTCGATTATTCTATCATTTTTCTCTATTCGATTCATACATGAAATAAGAGCATTTTGATTTATATTAAAATCTTCATCAACTAGGTAGGTCTAACCTAACCCTCCCGGTGTAGGCCCAACCTTAAACTCCAGGTAGGCCTAGGCCTACTCGGCCTACCTCTGCGGGCGCCACTGGCCGAGCTTTGTGAACCAAAAAACCCAGATATACTGGCCCCAAAACCGAATTTCGGATTTTTCGGGGTTTTCAACATATTCGTGTTTACGGAAATGTCAGAATATATTTTCTGAATGATTTTAACCATATTTGGGACAGAATTCAAGCCCAAAGTCGCGTATTCGTTTGTGAAGGGTATGCTGCCCAGTGGGATGGTCCCTGGCGGTTCGCGCCAGGGTTTTGCTTGCCAAGTATGCCTACCCTGATTCTGGGGTATGCCCATACCCTCACAAACGATTATATGTACCTACTTTTTACAGATTTCCTGTCCAATATCTCTTTACTGTAGGTTTCAGTTTTGAATCCTGGTAGAAAATAACCAATGATCTTAAATAATAATTGGGAAAAGATAATCGGTACTATAATGTGCCACCGCCGTGCCCCTATTACATTGTCGTATTCATCAGTTTGGTCATCTTCACATAAGGATTAAACGTGGGGCCAACAATTTTATTCATAATCTCCACATATAGATGAAGGAAACAACGAATAGTCATAATAATGACTCCGTCTAATATGTAAAAGATAAATATGGGGAATAAACTTGACGTGAATCATTCTGCATAAGCATAGAACTTGAGGGTACGGTCCATTGATGTAGAGACGATAGATGCAGCGTTTGGACCGAAACGGACACCAGTCCCCATAGCACTATGCTCATTAAATGTCGCAATTTCGTTCCATGTCTTAGTTCCGTAAACTCTATAAGAAAACATGAAATCGTCAGATTTTAAAACAAGAAGCTAGAATGTTCAAGGTATATGTTCGTATGCAAGATCGGTTCCATTATTACCGTAAGTCATCTCCAATAACAGCTAGATACGAGCCACTCTGATCGAAGTCCAAATCCGAGATAGTGAACTTTTCCCCCATCTCAATTGTTTTGAAGTTCCTCAGTTTTCTCAAATCCCACAGCCTCACAGTCGAGTCTTCTCCACCAGTTGCTAAGTAATAACCGTTCTCAGAGAAAGCTATGGTTGTTACAGGACCTTCGTGTCCGGGAAAGTTGGCCACATTAACTTGTTCCTTAAGATCCCAGATTTTCACTTCTGCATTCAACGTTCCAGTAGCGCAAATCAACCCATCGGGATGAAATTTTGCTGAAGTAAGGGCGCATTCATCATCTCCAACCTATGGAAAGCGAAAAAAACAAACAAATTAAACGGTATTTCAACATTGTGCATTTATGCTAAAAAGCCAACAAACAAGAACCCGCGCTGACACGGAACCCAACTACTTTTTCTAAAGATTTCAACATAGATAACATTTCAAATGTAAATGTGCCATTCGCGTAAAGCATTGAACGAGGATACACGGCCATATTAACGCTAGAAATAGAAATGTTTAGAAAAAGTAGTTAGCTTCTAAATCAAGGCGGGTTCTTGTTGGCTAGTCAAAAGAAAATGTTTAATACGGTTTCCAACTCAGTGCCTGTGTACTTTCAACTGTACCCGTGAAAGGTCAAATAGCGTTCGCTCGTAAAATAGCAGGGAACCCACATAGTAGGCTTGAGGACGGGCTAAGATAGATAAAGAGGCGTACGTGTGGAGAGTTCGGTGTTAATTTTTCAGGTTTGGATTCACACTTTGAATGCACTTTCATTATCTTATTGTTCTGACTAGGGTGGAGAACTAACAATTGAGAGGAGGGAAGGGCAAAGGACGAAAATTTAAAATTTTCCATTCTGAGTAGGCCGTACGCCTATCTATCTTAGCCCGTCCTCAAGCCTACTATGTGTGATCCCTGGTAAAATAGTAAGTGAATCCTCATCCATAAATACTGCTACCAGACAACAAGTGGTGCCGGGAAAACTCAAATCTTAAAAACTGAAGAAAACAGCCTGACGTCGAAACACATCTCATACTTTCTCTTGATTGAGAACTGAAAACAATGACTGACGTACTTACTACTCTGGGCTATATTAAGTTAATTATTCTGTTCACTTGCGTGTTGCCAAGTATTTTTGCATTTCAAATTCCCAGGCCACAACATCAAAACTCCAGTCACTAAGATGTGTTACATTTTGTATTGGATCTTTATGTGTTAGGATTATATATATTTATTGAGACCGAAAATTGAATACACGTATACATGTTCGTAATACAACACATGCCGACACTCCATATTGGGAATTACGTCGTTACGTATACCTAGAGCATACCATAGAGCATTCAATTGGTTGCGTATACGCTATACCTCGTTTCGTTGTTTGATGATGATAATGATTATTATTATTATTAAAACAATTTTTTTTAACATATCTCTCGAGTTTATTTTAAGCCATAAGAAAAATTGTATTACATATGGAAGACCCCTGCTGAGCCGCCAGACTAGTTAACATTTTACTATAGAACCTCATAATTTGAAGGTGCATTTTACAATTTATGTATTTCGTGTAGTTGAGCAGAAGGTAGGATAGTAGCGAAACACTGGCTGCATTTCCTCTGTATTGCGATACTGATTCGTTGCAGAAGGAATGAAGTAGATCCCGCCGTTCCTGTGGTCTCGTGAAGGCGGCCGCCCAGCTCACTCATTAATGAGCGCGCCTCCGCTCCCAATGAACCGAACGTTTCCACAGCAAATGGACAGAATCTGTACTGGTCCAGCACTGCCTCGTATCTGGTACGCTTCTTGGTCTCAGCCAAAGCCGCGGCTGCTCCTGCAGACCTCACCGTTTCTTGAAGGTAGGACTAGGCATGGTGACCACACAAGTAGCTGCCCAGAGCAGACACTTTCCCTTGGACTATGGTATCAAGGTCAAGCCTTCAAGACTTTTTCCGTAATCTCGGAAGAGTCATGTCGGTTCAAGTGGGCGGGGACATGTACAAAAGCACAGGAACGCTTGGTAATGTAAGTCAAGGCAGAATGGCGGGAATATCTCCCCTTGCTCTTCATACAGCTTAAGCCGTGCGTGCCTCGTTCGTCGACACTGCCTCCGCAGCCATAGCACGTGTGGGTGACACAGAAGGGAACCCAGGCGGAGACCCACAGCTACACGGATAGATTCATCATCTATAAGTGTGCCCAAATTGGGGCTCGGTAGGGCGTTGAGCCAGACTCCGGATTCTCGTTGTAGAACAGCTCTTACTCGGGCTTGGTCCTCAAGAGTAGAAGCCTGATCCAGCAGTGTAGCGGTGCGCTTCTCCAAAAGAGGCTGCTCCCAGTTGCTGCAAGTTGATTAGTGGCAGTGGTGAATTGCCGGATAGGGAAGACCAGGTCGCTAGGGCTTGTGAACTAGCAAAATCCTGCGTCGAAAGCAGAGCAGAAACGAGTTCAGATGTGCTGGAGATCGAGGCCAGAAATGCCGGAACAGAGATCTCCCGCACATCGGATTCCAATTCCACCGCATACTGCAGGCAGGGACGCTTGGGACTAAGTTGTGTCATCCAGCTCCACGTTAAGGATCATCATCAGGCCGAGCGGGGAGCCCAGGCAGTCGTTCGAAGAGGGTAGAGACTTCCACGATCTTGATCTCCAAGGCGGAACGGAGAGACGCGTCGTTGAGGGGTCCACGCAATAGGTGACAGCCGGCCTGATCTTGGATCCTGATTCCGGGAAGTCTGATCTTGATTGATCTCCGAACAGGATTAGCTCGCATTTGGAAGGGTTGAGGCTCAGATCTGTGGTACTGGAAGAGGCCATAACTGTCTCAAGATCTGCTACGACAGAGGGACCCGGGCCTCCCAAACTCCCATCATCCATATACCAGGCATTGAGCGATGACTGCAAGGTCTTGATGGTCTGGTTAATGGCCAAACAGAATAAGGCCGGAGCAAGTGGATCCCCGTTGGAGATCTGCTGTAGTCAACCAAGTCAACTGTAACCTTAAAGGAGGGGTTTGAAAAAGCCTGCCCTTTAAAGAAAGTTCGCACGCATGGGAAGACAAACTCATGGTGGACTCCTGAACTCCGGACAGAGTCAAGGAGACTGCATAGAGTGCGAGTGTGTGCATCCCATGGTTATTTGGAAGAAACATGGACTGTGTATCGCGAGGCGCAGAGGGCTTACGAGAAGTCTCTGCGCTTTGCTAAACGCATGTCCTGGAGAAACTTTACCTCAAACGTAAAACCAATTCCGCATGCATCTCGAGCGTATCGGCTACTCGTAGGGAATAGTACCATCCGCCTGGGCCATTTAGAGCTGGTGAATGGTACATACGCAGAAAGTGTAGAGTAGTCTCTATCCCATCTACTAAACATGCACTTTCCCAATGACCCTAAAAAGGTCGTTGGTCAAAGTTATGATCACATCCCGTGGCCTACTGAAACCATTGACTCGTGACTCCCGGTTATGACAGAAGGTCGGTCAGATCCTTTGGCACATTCAAATCGGCGGGATCGGATGAAATATTTCCGGCCCTGCTGAAGAATGCACCGAGGGAGCTGACTGTTTATCTGGTCCAAATTATTAGAGCATGTCTGAAATATGGCTATGTTCATGTATCTTGGCGGTGCATGAAGATTGTCTTCATTCCAAAACCAGGCAAAGATAGCTATCAGAAGGCTTCATCCTGGAGGCCTATCTTACTAACTTCTTTTCCATTAAAACTACTTGAGAGATTGGTTGACTGGCATCTTAGGGCACCCAATCTGATTGGGAGACTCAGAGGTAACGGTCAATTTGCATATCTCAAAGGTATATCATGCGAAACGGCACTCCATCGAGTGGTAAAGCGGATTGAGACCTCTTTGAAGTCGACACACTTTCTAGTTGCGGTGTTTTTGGACATCAAGGGGGCCTCCGGGGTCTACACGGCAATAATAAGACCAAAGCTTGCTTACGCCTGGTTAGTCTGGTTTCCTGCCGTTATAAAAACTAACACTTTAAGGCATTTAGAGAAGGTGCAGTGAGTTGCTCTTCTCAATGTCCTTGGAGTTCCACACCCACTGCCGGTATGGAAGGAATCATAGGATTAAATCCGTTCTGCAAGGTATGATCCTCAAGTGCATGGCTAGACTCGTTCACTCCGGACACTGGCTGGAACGAACGGGTATAAGTCTTGTGCAGCGCCCGACACACATTGAATTATGTGTTAAAAATGAAAAGGAAATACCAGAAATAAGATTTCCTTGTGACCATACGAGAGAATTCTTACATCCGGATAGGAATTTCTGAATTTAGATCATCTCCAGATCTGAATGGAATAGAATGGGGTCTCCCGAACGTACTCTGAACTGCTTCACTGACGGTTCAGGAATTGAAGCACGTCCTGGGACTGCTTTCTTCGCTGATAGCTTGGATATTGCGAACGGGATTTTTCCACTAAGAAGTTATCCTACCGTATTTCAAGCTGAAGGGTTGGCTATCCATATGTTAGCTGCATGACACGGACTCTAAACCTGTCAATATCTATGTTGATAGCTTAAGTACGTTACACGCTCTAAAAAGCTCGGTACCTGTGCCAGGGCTTGTCAGAGAATGCCAAGAAGCAATATCAAACCTTGCCTCAAACCGCACATTGAGGGTACTCGGGTAATGAAACAGTCGATGGTCTAGCCAAACAGTCGTAAATGTCCAGTACAAAATTCCTGATTCGTTATTCAGGTTGCACACGTGCGTTTAGTTTAGTTCAGGCAAACCTCAAATCATAAAGTTTTCACGTTGCCCTACGATTGACGTAGGGTACTTTTGTACACGGGGTAGCCATCTCCCAAAAAAATCGGGGTCAGAAAAATTTGTCGGGGTAGGACAGAATATATAATATTAATGCTAGATCAGTGTCGAGTCACTACAATTGGCCTCACTCATTGACGTTTTATCACGAATTACTTTAATGCTGTGCAGTTCGAACTAAGACCTCAATGGTCAAAACACCAAATGAGTTTCACGTAAACTGTTGTTCAAAATGTGATAAAAATAAAAATAAAAAGTATAATATTAGGGCTACCATTTAACGCTTCCCCCTACAAATCTTACACTTACCCCCTTTTCGTTGAAATCAGGTAATTGCTAACTTTGGAATCTAAAAATCTTTTCGTTTCCCCCTAAAAATCTAACAGGTACCCCCTTTTCGTAGCAATAACATTCTTGCATAACATATGTACTTTTTAGTAAATGCATAGTACATTGTTGGTTGTACGTGTATATTAAATTAGTAAAAGTTTTGTAAAATTGTGTTGCTAGGCGATTTGAGAGGAGCTTCTTAATTAGTTAGCAATTACCTGATTTCAACGAAAAGAGGGTACCTGTAAGATTTTTACGGGGAAGCGAAAAGGTTTTTAGGGCCCAACGTTAGCAATTATCTGATTTCAACGAAAAGGGGGCACGTGTAAGATTTTTAGAGGTAACGGTTAATATTTTCCTCATATTATAGTCGTTCCCTGTGCCATTTGTAATTATGCAGACATAGACAACAAGCCCGCGCTAACGTGGAACGAATAACTATGTCTTCTAATTGTTTCTACGGTACATTGGCCACTATCGTTTGCAGCTCTCTCGCTAAAAAGAACGCACACATAGCCCGCATTCGTTGCGCATTAGCGCGGGCATGTTTGGCTAGGAAAATTTCGAATTGTTAATTGAACATTCGGCTAATAACATGTGACTAATGTGCAGGCATTTGTCTCGCGACCGGTTTTCTCTTAAGCAGCTGTTGGGCAAAGGGTTGATCAATTGGGTTTCGGTCCTCTAAGTGGCCTTGGGTAATGAGGAAGCAAGGGAAGCAGGAATTTAGTCATTTCTCAGAGCATTGGATTATGCACTGTTGGTGGAAATAATGATTGAACCAATAAACCCGATTCTGGAATCCGAGGCCTCCTAACTTATCGGATTTCTTCTTATCCCTTTTCAATCCGTGTAAAGAATTATTTTTTACGAAAATAATAAAACATCTTAAATGAATTTCTAAAAAATTGTACGTCACATGCGTTTCTTATGGGAGTATTCTTGCTCACTCCCATAAGAAACACATGTGATGTACTTTTTTTTTCATGATGTTCTTTTTTGAAATTCATTCATTTTTAATTCAAGTTGTTTTATGATTTTCGTAAAAAAAAAACTTCTTGCAGTTAGACGCAGAAATATGTGTAGATTCCAAATATGCAACTACATAATTTTTTTCTCAATTAGTTTATTAAATATGCTGAGTTGAAGTGAACATCGAAAAGTAACACAACAGACAGAGGCAGAGAATGCTTGTCTAGCAGCCAGCCGGCTCAATCTCAATCACAAAAAAACCACTCACTCTCGAGACTTACTGAACTCCTGAATACGAGTTCGTACCCTGTTTGCGCCTGCTTTATGTAACGGACTCCGACAACTCGTGATGAAGTCTGATTAAGTCTGTGTTGAATGTGTCCTATATTTCAATCCGCAGAATAGGAAGAGCGCTAATCGGCAGAAATGTCGAGATTGTGTGTACAAGAAGAACGACGATCCACCGAAGTACGTAAATACTAAGCTGGCTCTTCTACATAGTCTCGATCCGCAAATGTCCACACAGAGGAAATCGTGCGTAAACTAGTCGCTGGTCTTCCATCTGATTGGCAACAGTTTTTCTCGGTCCACAATTTGTCGAACTACGGCGAGTTCCTCCAATGTTTAAATAACATGGCCGAAACACACGCAAAGACGAAGGGAAAAACCGCCGGTAGCTCCTTAAACCCAAATGCTCCTTCTCCTTTGCCTAAATCTGATCCTTACGGCTTTGCGCCAAAACTCTAGGCGCTAGCTGCCGAGTTTGATCGCTTTAAGCAGTGTCGGTAGTCAACAGTTCGCAGCAGGTTCAGGTTTACGCTCCTGCTACAACTACAGACAGCCACCGCCGAACTACGAACAGCAGAAACTAGTTTGTATTTACTGCTATGAAGTAGGTCACATCATCGAGGACTGCCTTCATCCGAAATGTAGGGTCGCAGAAGCGAAACGACGTCAGCTAAACATTAATTTTAATCAGGATAGCTCTTCCACACAACAGCGAGGCCCACCTCAACAAGCCGGAAAGCAATCCTATAAGCCGAAACAGATTCCGGAAAACTGCAGCCACAACGAGTCAATACTCGTCTTCCATCCCTGAGGAACACTATAATACTAATAGTTTTAGTCCATCATCTCTCTCTCACTTATTTCGTTCAATCGGTGTCGGAACCACTACTTTGAAGCAGAGTCTCAGGTCGAGCTCCCTGCTATCGATAGTCCGGTGGTTCCCCCCGGTAGAATCGGCCGTTATCGATTGCCCTGCAGGCCGTTTCGTTCAGTCGTTCAATCTGGAAAATCCAGAGTCGTTAGTTAATAGTTATAAGTCGTTTGTTCCTTCGGAACCATTAATTAAGTTATATTCTTTAAACTCCGAAACCCCCATTTTCCACCCCAAACAATAGTCAATGACTTAGAGTACCTCGACCAACACAATGTTTTCGATTCATTAAATTAGAATCCTCTCGCTAATATCATTATCACATCGCACAAAATTCTGACTCCACACGTCAATCCATCAGAAACCGGAGCCATAATAGATTATTTCAATAGTGCAGGGACTGCCATCCCCTTCGTTGTTTTTAAGAACGAGATTCAGATCGGTTATTCCACCTATCATGTCCTTGTGGACACGAGCTTCTATATGTGCCGTAAACCCTGACGTTCTTACCTCCTATTCTATCATATCTCGAAGAAACATTGCTCCAATCACATTCAACGCGTCTATAGGTAGTTCTGGTGGTCAATGTGTCAAGGAAATTGTCACACTGGTTTAAGTTGAATTCTAGGCTCTTTTCTTGGAGGTTTTTCGTAGTTCCGGACTTGTCAAACCTTTTCGTAATCCGAATGGATTGGCTTAAAGCAAACAGTATCTCTCGATTGTCTCAATCAACGAGTAGTCTTTGGCTCTATCCCTGCCGGTATCTTACAGGCACCTACGTCTTCTGAGTTTCCTTTTTCGCAAGGTCTGTTTTCTCCAAATGCTGCAAGGTCTATAGTTGAAGAAACCGCCGAACATTCCGCACCAGCATCCATGAATCAATATACGCGGACTCTCATAGCCGAAAAGTCGACAGATTCCTCCTTGTCAAAGAAACAGAAGCGTTGCGATCGTAAACGCCGCGTTACAATTCTCAGGTCGTACATTAGTCCAACCTTTACCTCCCGACGAGTAGCTATTGCATGTTCAACATTTGCCGACACAGACATCATTATTAAAGCAACCCCCGCACTGCAATAATCCAAAGAAGTTGCAATCGGTAATTCATTAGTTTCACGGTCGTGCCCAAACTTGGGTCTCAAACCTCACTTCTCGACAAGCTCGTCTTGTACGAGGCACTACAATTGGGACGCATGAGTTGCTTGAGCCGGAGTCCAGAGAATGCGATATGTCTGACGTAGATCTAGGGTACTAACAAAGCTTACTTATCGAACAGGAGAATGACGATACGACGCCACAGATTCGTTTTCTAGAAATCACCGATAGATTTGAATTAGAAGTCAAGTTAAAGGTATTCAAACTTGGAAACGTATCGGACGAGCAGAAAGAGAAACTTCTCAATCTAATCGAAAGTTACATAGACATTTTCTAGTTTACACCTGATACCTTGGGACAACCTACTGGAACCACTCACACGATTACTCTAACCGATCCCACTCCAATTCGACAACTTGCTTACCATGTTTCTCTAAGCGAGCGAGAGCAGATCAAAGCTAAAGTAAATGACTTGATTGCTCAAGAAGACAATTTCTCCTTCTCGATCACCTTGGGCTTCCCCTGTAATCTTCGCCGTCCAAAAAGAAAAGATTTGTTTTTGCTCTGGAGACTTTGTATTCCACGTTCCTTACAAAAAGACGTAATGACAGAGGTCCACGAAAACTCCGCCGCACATCTTGGTTTCATTAAAACTTGGCATCAGATTAAATCCAGATACTATTGGCCCGGCATGTACGGTCACGTACTTAAGTTTACACGTGCCTGTGAAATCTGTCAAATATATAATCGATCGACTTGTCTGCGTGAAGGAACCAGTCATCCAGTCGCTCCTCCTCTCAATAGCTTTCACACAGTCGGTATAGATTTTATGGGCGCATTTCCATCTTGTAATAAGAAAACACAAGCTCTAGTATTAGTCTTTCACACCAGTCGATGTCGAAGCTTGGCCCGTTACCACAAACGACGCCAAAAACGAAATTAGCATTCTTGGTAAGTACTTTTTCTACCGCCACTCCTGGCCGAAACGCATTTTACTCGACCAAGGCACTAGCATTACCTCATCCGAATTCGTCGGATTCGCTAAAAATAATAAGGTAGAGCTAGAATATGGTCCAGCATATTACCACCAGTCGAACGGTATATGTGAAAGGCACAACGGAACGATCAAGGCCACTGTCTAAATTCGTAGCTGATAACCACAAAACGTGGGCAAATCATCTTCAGAAGGTCATTTTTAGCATTAACGTTACTGTTCACTCCATCACTCAGAAATCGCCGTTTTTTCTTGTGAATGCACGTAATCCTAACCTGCCGATAGACAATATGTTACCCACGATCTGACTGTGTTGCCAAAGCTAAAGAGATCCACGACGCTCGACACAATATTACAATGACACACTTATGTACAACCCCGGTAACAGTTTTATGGAAGGAATTTAGCACTAAGAAAGGCGAAGTTGCAAAGTTTAGACGTAAATGGAAAGTTCCGTTCAAAGTAATCAAACAGATTAACAGCCGTAAAGTAGAACTTAGAAGTATGATTGGTAAATCCAGTAAGACGTTTACCGCCGACGTTAGTCACCTTAAGCTCTTCATTTTTTCCTTATCAGAAACCTAATCTGAAACTGAATTCGAATCTGAGTCTGAAGCCTACGAATCTGAAACACACGACGAACCTTTATTATCTGCAAATTCATCTCTGATTTCTCACGCAAGTCACGATTCCCTATCCTCCATTTCCACACAAATTTCTCTTGACGGTCAAGAGTCAGAGCACGACACAATTTCCAGTTGTGTGTCTGAAATAGTTCAGAGCACAGCACCAGAGCAGTATCTTTGCACAACATCCATCCAACATTCGCAGGATATTGCCTTAGAGACTGAGAGTGTTGCAGAAATGCCTGTTCCACCCTCAGAATCAGCTTCTTCTAACTCCACTCCTATTCCTTCCAATTTCGCTATAGCGCGGGCTGAGATAAGCGCATTTGTAAACAGCCAAACGTTCGTCAGACGTTTCCATTTCTCCGAATGCCTATAAATAGGCCCAACTTCCGTTTGAACCACAGTTCGATCCTGGACATTTCAGCGGAATATACCGACTTCAACTTAAGAAAGGTCATTCGCCGGAAGTCACGGCGACGTCAACTGGCCTTGGACAGTTCCAACAATCACAAATACGTAGCCGCGATCGGCCAGTGAACAACAGTCAATAGTCATCAGTCAGTTAGCCAATAATCAGACAATAGTGAGTCAGTCAGTCTGTTAGTCAAGTAATCAAGTTACTTCTCTTAGTTCACTGCTCTCAACTCGGCACCGAATAAACGCGATATTCATCGCATTAAAACTCCAACCCAACCTGTGTTTGTGTCCACTGTTTTTGCACCCCAAGGACGTTGACAATATATATCCGTACATGGCGCAATTATATATTAGATTAGAAACAGCTAGTACTGAGTTGCTAAGAGTTTGTGCGGACCTAATGAGAGTTGGACCCACAACGGCAACGTTAATTCCAATGCGCCGGGTGGGTAAAAAAAATGGGGAAAGTAGCCACAGCTCTACTATTTAGCATTATAGCATTAGCCCACAACTCCTTGCACCCTCTCAGAGGGACTGAGAGGGAGGAGCAGATTTGTGTGTAAACACTCACCGCCTCTGTTTTTACCCGCACGGGGAGGAAGATAATGCCGTTGTGGGTCCAACTCTCATTAGATCCGCACTGTGTGGCCAGCATATAATAATTAACTGAGCAGAACATGGAAGCAGATAGGAAGTTCGGAAACTGTGTAGCCAGCATGTAATAAATAACTGATTAGCGTCCTTAAAATCAAGATTATATCTTAAGCTAAGGAAACAGCTTCGACGGTGATAACAGACGGACGGTCGGACAAAACGAATACATAAGCGTATTTACTGCGTCAAGACGGTAATATAATGAATTAGAGGATCCACATCCACACAGACAAAGGTCATGATACTATGGAGAATATAACCTGTACTGTACTTACCACCTTCGCCAATACAGCGCCAGTTCGAAGATCAGCAAACGCCCAATGACGATCCATTGAAGCTGACAATAAGTAATCTCCAGTGGCATGCAGAGAGAGTCCAGTAATAGGTCCATCGTGTACACGAAGTACGTGTATCGGCTGAGAGCTTGGTGCATGCCAAAGTCTTACGGTACAATCCACAGAACCACTCAAAACAACAGTCTAAAAACGAAATCATGTTCATTATTTTTATCAATTTATCATAGGCATATCAATTCTATTATCGACGATATTTCTGGGGAAAGGTATTAAGTCCTTTGGGATATTTCGGAAATCCAAGAAATGATCACCTTTCAGGGGATCAGTTACAATTGATATAGGCAGTAATACCGTACCTTATGATTAGAAAAAGTGAAACGGTATACACTTGGCTATTATATCCATTAAAATCCACAGCTCTCTATTGTCAACAGGAAACTAATTGTAAACGCGTATGTATTACCTATTATTAATTACATGAGCATAATATGGGGCACAGCAAACTCTTCCGTGAAAAAACAAGTTGAAAATATTGTCAGACGAGTTGCACGATTTATTTTAGGATTAAGGAAATATGATAACGGTTACAAATACGTGATTCTTTGAACAGATTATTTCCCAACAATTTATACCGCCCATATATTTTTATATATAGTATTTTTTATATAATCTATATATTTATAGTCTATCACCGCGTATTTGCTGTATATGTAAAGTGTAATCGGTTCTCTACGTGTGGCATTGTGAAGGTGTATGCATTCTAGTTGCAAAATCCGTATACACTCTCACTCCCACCCAATAGATACGACGGCAGGACTGCGAGTTCAGACTTCGTGCAAGGACCTTGCAAACACAGTGCCACTTACTTAACTTTGGCTAAATCTGGGAAAAAATTGTGTTAACCTTGAGTCAACTGTAGCTGTTAAGAATTCCCTAAAAACTCATCTAATTGATTCGCAATCTCGCGAAGCGAAAGCAAGAGAATCCGAGTCCCATGCTGATTAATGTGATTATTGGTGTATTGAAGACGTGATTAGTCATACATATGACTGGAATTTGTGATTAATATTAGTCTACTCCAAATTGTGTAATCTGAATTAACATAAACCTTCAGGGTTGAAATAGATAAATAAACATAGAACAGTTAGAGATACTGTAGAAATACCCATATCTACAAGTAACGACCTCGCGTTTGGCTCCGCCGCTTAGCGCGGTTGGCTCTACGCTTGGAACGAATTAGTGCAACTATTGGATTTAATATAAGCACGTAGATTCTAGCGATTCATGTAATGGAAAATGATTTGGGCCGAAATAAGACTTATATTGATTTTAAAATTAGCAAAGAACAGTAATTTACATTTTTTGGAGGTTTTTCTCGATACTTATTCTCCTAGATCCTTATCTTACGCTCATTTAAGGTCAACAGGAAGTCAGGAAGTGTTTCACCGGTTTCTGGTGGTGGTCGCCGTGCGTAGTAAACAGAGACGCATGACATGTTAAAATTATTCCAGCGCAAAATCTGTATGCCTTTGTAAACTGCATTAATCGCGGCATAGTCTCACTGAACTCTACCATCGTTACGAACACTCCAGCCGTCTAACCCTGACAATCTCTTGCGTATTTTGCTGAACGAGTTATGTTATTTAAGATGGTTAGGTATTGAAAAGTTGCTCACTCGAGGGACTAACCTAACCAGTCAAAGGAAAGTGAAGATTCAATGGGTGGTATATGAGTAGTTAAAAAGGTATATTTTAGCGATACCGGCGAAACAAAAGTGAATTCCTCCTTGTGATTGTGCTACGGTGCATAATTACATAATCAGTAAGTTATAGGTAATGAAATTTAGTGATTGGGTTAAGTTATGCTTGAAGACGTTACTATTGTGCCGTACGACCCGGAGAACCTGAGTTGTGATTAGTACCGTGGTGCTGGGATTTGCGATTTCTAGGTGGGTTGCGATGGTCCATGGAGGAAGGAAAAGTGAAAACAATTTTCTTAATAATTTTTAGAAAATGTCAACAAAATTCTAAATTATCCGTTGCAAGGGGTCATGTTTTTTGTTTTTTAAGGGGTGACCCCTTGACCCTAAAAATCCCATATTCACACTTGATCTTCGTATATAATAGTTAGACTAGTACTATTTATTTAGTTCAATAGCTTTAAAACTTAAAACGGTTGTATTTGTTATTCCGTGATAAGTTACATACAGTGGATCGGGACCGATATTGTGAGCACTTTACCAAATGCTGTCATAAATACAACTAGTATCGGTGGATGTCCAAAACCTGCTTAACATTGTCCCCAACCAATTAGTTGGTTGGCGTTTATGTTCCTTTGCAAAGTAAAGAACTGCGCGGTGATTTCAGGGGAGGTACGAACTGCCTCTCTTTTTGAAGTTTCCAAACGTTTTGTACAATTACTACTCGCAGTAATATTCAGCACTGTTTAAAGTATGGAAATTCGTAAAAATATATGACACTTCGTACACACAGCTACTGTGCATGGCCATCTATCTTCATCACGAGTTGTCGGAGTCCGTTACTTAACGCAGGTACAGACAGGGTCGAACGCCTACTCAAGGGTTCAGTAAGCCGCGAGAGTGAATGGCTTTTTATGGTTGGGATTGAGAATTGAGATTGAGCCGGCTGGCTGCTGGGCAAGCTTCTCTGCTCTCTGTCTGTCTGCTTTGTTAAATTTCGGTTTTCACTTCATCTCAACACCTCTCATCAACTAATTAAGAAACATTTTATTAAGTTGCATATTTGGAATCTACAGATATTTCTGCGTCTAACCGTATAAACAATTATTTTATACGAAAATAATAAACGTCCTAAATTAATTTCTAAAAAAAAGTACATCACATGTGTTTCTTGGACAGAATTATGGCTGGTATGCTAATTTTCCGTTTTCACTTAATTCCATAAGAAATAAGTGTGATGTACTTTTTTTTAGATATTCATTTAGGATGTTTTATAATTTTTTTATCGAATAATTTCTTACACGGTTAGACGCATTAATATCTGTAGATTCCGAATATGCAACTAGATAAGTTATATCTCAATTAGTATATTAAATATGCTGAGTTGAAATGAACATCGAAAATTAACAAGCCAGACAGAGACAGAGATCAGAGAAGGCTTGTGTAGCAGCCAGCCGGGTCAATCTCACTCACAACCAGAAAAAGCCATTCACTCCCTCGATTTACTGAGACCCTGAGTAGGAGGAGCTCTGGCCCTGCTTGAGCTTGCTTTAAGTAACGGACTCCGACAACTCGTGATAAAGATAGCTGGCCATGCACAGCAACTAAAATTTTGCCCTCCCACTAGCATTCTTTCTTTTGTTTCAGGGCCTCAGACTCGCTGTGTTATCCTGACATTGGGCAGCATGCCCTTCAAAAACGAAATACCAACTTTGGGCTTGAATTCTGTCCCAAATATGGTTAAAATCATTCAGAAAATATATTCTCACATTTTTCGTAAGCACGAACATGTTGAAAACCCCGAAAAACCGAAAAATCCTAAATTCGGTTTCTGGGAAAGGAGATCCGGTTTTTTTGGTTCACAAAGCTCGGCAATAATCTCCTGAGTATATTCCGATTGTTTTCCGCCAATTATGGCTCAATCGGACTGCAATGGAAATTTTTGACTGTTTTCTCCGAATTTCGGAGCGAACTTTGAGGTCTAATAAATCCGAGCCGGAGAAAAAGTGCACCTAAATTTTTCTATATGTTTCATCTCTGGCAAGATAGTACTTAATTATAACCTATAAATTATGGACAAATATTTACGCCTTTTTTTAAAAAAAAAAAGGCTTCAAAGTGGCCCTTCCGTTTAACTGTCGTATGAGGGGGAAACTGTGACAAAAATATGGCATGGTCCAAGCTTATGAATGTCGTCTTCACGGTCGAACAGTAAATATTCACTCTCTATTACACTTGGTAATAGAGAGTGACACTTGGTATTCTCTCTCAATATTCATAGGCATCACTTATGTCACTGCGGAATGTGCATGGTTCGATTACTTCTTCCGGAGGGCTGTTGTAGGTTGTAGGTACATAACTAGGTACGTCTATTAATCCACCATTATTGACGAATTCAATTTGCCGACTTGCAAATGCTTTCAATAATTGCCAGGGTAATTTGAGGTGCTCCCATGCGGTTATATTCGAGTTATCCCAGTTACTCTCGCGAGTAAATATTAAACAAAAATACACTATTCATATATCCATATATCAACAAACTGATTAGTTTTTTATTTGAGTAAAAGATCGCCAGTAGATATCCAGGGTTGGCATGTTTTAAAACAATGTTTTAAAACATTGTTTTAAAACATGTTTTAAAACATGTTTTTTATTCAAT
>JAQFZY010001089.1:0-18207 GCA_034696285.1 Hypogastrura burkilli
GAGAGGGTAAAACTCAAAAGCGCTCAGATGGACCTTTTTGGGCGCTCAGATGGGCCGTGCTTAGGTGCCACCTCACCTATTGGAAGGGCTTTTATAGGAACGGCTCGTGTCTATCAAGGGCGTGTCCGGTCACAGAATTTGAAGAGGGGCATTCAAGGAAAAATTATTGCACGATTTTCCCCTTCGCCTGCTAAATTGATAAATATGCTGTAGTTTTCCTGAATTTTGTAAATGTTCTCGTGTTCAAAACCTGAAATTTTTATATTTCGAATTCAATTGATAAACGAGTTCGTGTACTTTGCTCGAAAACTTGGCGTTTCAATTGATAAATGCTTTAGTTTTAGTGGACAACATTCCGTGCCAGCTGCTATCAAAATCATTTTGAATGTTTAAATACAATTGCAGGATTACTTTTTTGCTGTGTCAGTGTCAGTATGTCACACAATTTTGACGGCTCACTGGGCCCCCAAACTGTAAAAACTGGCCACGCCCATGTCCACTTTTGTATAGGAAGGAAATGAGGATGAGGATAAAAATGAGTCGTGTTGTGTTGGCTTTGGGCTTAAACTTGAGTTTTGGCCTGTCCCTGCATGGAAGCGATATGAAATAAATAAAGATAGACCAAGTTCCGACTGTCATTTAAAGTCAGGCTATTAATTATTCACATATACACTCTTGGATATTGTATGCTAAATACGCATTACCAGTTTCAATTCTAATTAATAAGTCAGCACGAGCAAGTAGGTCTAGGTTGTATGTACCTAAATACTCTTTTGCATACAATTTCATTATTGAAGCCGACCTGCACGACCTTAGCTAATGCTAAAGGTTAAGAGGCATAGGATTATTTTTGCGCTTTTTATAGGTTAGATAGGTAAGGTATATACTAGGTTAGGTACCTCAAACTATCCTGGATCTCCCTGTCGGCAATTAGCTTATGAGCTTATCTTAAGCTTAAGGGTGACTGTTAATGTCAATGAATGACGATAGCTGGACTTCGGGATATATTACGTGAATTAAATACTTATGTGATGATTTATTATTTATAATCAACTACTATGTAGTGAGTCAGCTGAATTTGAATTCAAAATCGCGTAAGTCGTAGACGGACATCAATCACAACGCTGCTAAGCTAACGGTTTCAAAGGTTGGTGGAGAATATTAATGCGTTTGCGTTTGAAATGGTTTTAGCCTGGAGCTTATTAGCTAAACTGCAGTAAGTAGTATACTCATGTCAGAATGTTAGCGAATAATGTTTTACTAAAATCGCGAAAAGCGAAAACTCACTTGACTTAACAAAGAAATAATTTCTTTTCAAGATGGAAACCAGTCTTAAGATATTAAATATGATCAAAACTCATTTTCTCATTGTTGCGCTTGGTGCAAAGGTACTGTCCAGCCGGATTGCTTAGATCACCCACCCCAAGGCCGAGTTGAAAGTGAATGGCCATAAGTCCTGAGTTAGAGTTTTTGAGTTTCCATTTAAAATTCTTGATATACAAGTAAAGACCTCGCCTTCGCCTCGTGTCTTATACTTGCACACGCGGCTCCGCCGCTTAGCGCGCTTGGCTCTACGTTTGGAACGAATTACTAAAAATACCGGATTTTATATACGCACGTATTAACTCATTCTAGCATTACATGTAATGGAAAATGCTTCGGAGCGAAATTAGATGATAAATTATCCCTGAAAACATGTAGATATATTATGAAATTAGTAAAGAATACTAAGTAACATTTTTTTGGAGGTTCTTCTTGCTCCTTATTCTACTGGACCCTTATCTTACGCTCATTTAAGGTGAACAGAAAGTGTTTGACCGGTTTCTGGTGGGTGGTGGCTATGTGTAGTCGTAGTAAACCGGGATTGACATGTTAAAATTATTCTAGAGCAAAATCCGTATGCGTTTGTAAACCGCATTGCTCATGACACGGTCTCACTGAACTCTACCATCGTAACACACACTCCAACCGTCTAAGCCTGTCAATTGCTTGTGTGTTTCGCTAGATAATTATGTTATGTATTGAAAGTTGCTCACTCGAGGAACTCCGCTCCACAAGGAAAGCTTAGCTAAACCAAAAGCTAAGACTCTCAGGGAGTAGTGACAACTGTATATTTCTGGGATACCGGCGTAGCAAAAGTGAATTCCTTGTGATTGTGATACGGTACGTAATTACATTAATAGTAAGTTCTAGGTAATTAAGTTCAGTAACTGGGTTAATTTATGTTTGAAGAAGTTACTTTTCTGGCGTATGACCTGACAAAACTGAGCCTGAGTTGTGATTAGTGCCGTGGATTTGTGTATTCTGCTGGGTTGCGATGGACCATGGAAAGGATTTTTAGAAAATGTCAACAAAAGTCAGAAATATCCGTTACCAGGAGCCATGTTTTTTATTTTTTATGGGGTGACCCCTTAACCCTAAAATTCCCATATTCACACTTGGTCTTTGGATTGGGCATAACATTTGTGGGATTATTTTGGTGGACGTACATTGAGAAATGCGACGTGTAGGTTGTGGATGGCGCAAAATCGGCTGTAATTTTATAATAGTTAGAAAATTATATCAAGGTTTGCACTGCCCGCCGGATTCTGGACGCATTTCTTAACCCAAATCCACCAAATGACGCACATAAAAAGTTAAGACCTATCCGGCGATCAAGTTCGTTGGTCCGAATTTTAGGCCCAAGCGGTCAGGTCCTTAAGGGCCAGAAACCTGCCCCTCAGCAACGGATATTTTAGACTTTCGTTCTCATTTTTCAATAATCCTTAAGGAATTTGTCTACATTGTTATTGCGTTTTGCGTTATTGTGTTAATATATTCGTCATACATCCCCCCCAGAACTTGCATATTATATCTCCGCCAACGCCAACGCGTAATAAAAAAGTAAGTGGTACAAGTACAAGACGTACTTTATTACTCAGGCAAAAATGAGCTACATATTTATCGACTAAAATGCGCCGGGAGGTTCAGGCCTCTCCTCCATTACCCAGTCATTTACTTAAAAGGTTAAATATTCTGGTCAAATCTGTATATTTTCAACTAAATCTTAAATCCTCCTTGCAAAAATAATCAACACTCACACCGTTGATCTACGGTTTACACTACAATGCCGACATGACATCGTAGGTGGTACGGCAATTCAGCGATCCGTGACCTGTACTGCACGCAGTCTATGTACCTTGTTAAAACAGAGTAGACCTGACTTACTTGAACTGTGTGTCTCTGTTTTACTGAATAAGTACAATTATTGTTTGTAAAAATTCGTTCGAAGCGTAGAGCCGCGTGCTTGAGCACAAGACAGGAGCCAAAGACGAAGCCATTACTACTATTTGTTTAATTTTATAAGGGCCATGTTAGTTAAGTTTGACGCCACCGCTTTAATTTGTAATTGTGACAGCACTTTACGCACATAGATATAAAATAATTACAAAATCAAATCACGAAGAAACACACGAGCGTAGACTTAAGACTTAAGGCTTGTTTACGTGTGTACGTATTTTATACACTTTCCATTCTTACGCTTGGTCGCTCGCTGCTTCAAAACTCAAAGGTTTTAATTTATCCTTCAAATGGAAACGAATAATTGAACTGACAGTATTGTGAATTGGTATTGGATGTTCATGCAACTGAGTATTCAATTGACATTTTAAAACACCTGGAACTGGAACTTACTCTACTGTAAATATAAATTATCTTCAGTGCTAACGACGTCAATTCCAAAAATATGTCAAATGTGAACGTGTCCCAAACTAAAGCTTACCCCTATTGTTGGAATGGAGGGGCTCGGCCCGTGAGAACATGATAAGTGGAGGCCAGGTGGAAGGGATCAGGACACCATTTAAACAGACCGTACCCCGTACTGATTGTCACCAACTACTTAAACTTAATCCAAACTTAACTTTTCCTCCTCGTTCCTTTTTGAGGAAAAGGACAACAAGTTTTGAAGGTTTGTTGTGATCGGAGTCAGGTGTGACTTTCCTCGCGCCAAAACCAAAAACGAGAGATCACCGTTTAGACTTCGGCTTAAGGCTAAGGCCGATCCGATTTCGTTACACACACGAGATACGCGACCTGCCTGCGACGCTGCTGGCACAACCCAGGCAATACCTTCCTGGCTCTGAATCGGGTAGTGTGCGCATTGCGCATGTCTTGCTTGGGCTCTAATGCTCTAAGGCTCCGCCATATGCCTAAATGCTAAAGAACGACTTCATATATTGGAACAGTGGACCGTGTAGTAAATGATCCTATTTAAATTATAAAAAGATGATCGCTTTAAGGTTGCCGTGACCGTGACGTCCAGCTCTAGACAACCTACACAGACACTTGAAATAGTGTACTACCTGCTGCGTCCGAGTAACCTGACATCAGTGACCTTGATAAGTTCTGAAAGATGAGCACTGCAAGGAGTCGGAATGGAGTTCGAATTTCTGCTCTTTTCCTAGGAGCGGAAGCTTATTTGTGACAAGAGTTGGGCTCCGAAAGGCGTTTGCGCATGTCCTGGAAATGTGAGGGTGGAATTTTACCCTTTTTACGCTGCCAATGAGAGTACAGCACACCTTATCCTTGGAATTCAAACTTTATACTGGATCAGGGTTAGCATGTTTAAAACTATGTTTTAAAACATTGCTTTAAACCATGTTTTTTATTCAATAAAAAACACTGTTTTAAAACATTTTAAAAAAACGTTTTTTTAATTAATAAAAACATACTTTAAACAATAAAAAACAGTTTTTTTTTGTTATTTATTTAAAAGAAAAGTTTTTTTCTATAAAAAAACACGTTTTAAATGATAAAAACTGTTTTTTGTTTTGTCTTTTTAAAAAAACGTTTTTTTTTTATTTATAAAAAACATGTTCTAAACAATAGAAAGCGGTTTTTTTGCTTGCTATTAAAAAAAAACGTTTTTTAAAAAAAAAAAAACATGTTTTAAACAATAAAAAACTGTTTTTTTTTTTGTTTTTTTTTTTTAAAAAAACATGTTTTTTTCCAACCCTGTACTGGATGCAATAAGTTGATTTAGAGTTGGTCACCCTGCGCTAAAGGAGAGAAGCGCCTGTACCTAAACGCAGGCAGTGCCGGACCTACGACACTACCAATCCCTTGGGTTCCTCGATCCCTGCGATGAAGCCAAGATGGCCAAGTCACGGTGTCTAGTCGGAGTCAAGTTGTAGTTCAGCCTCTCCACGGACCCTTAGGTGTCATCCCTTTGCTTTGGAAGCCTAATCTGCGATCCGGTTATCAAGAAGTGCATCTGTAACGAGGAGTCGGACAGGGACAGCTATGGGTTCGGATACTGTGTCCCACGACACAAGGTCGACGGCTACGGGGTTCCGTGCTTTTGCGACGACATGCTCAACGTCTGCAATCTGGAATCAGTTCAACTTCATTTGATATGAAATGTGTCTGCATCGCAGATGAGTGATGATGATGAGTGTCGATCACAGACACGGGGAGCAAAAGTGTGTGGATGCCAATAAAACAAAGATGCGCAATAAGAGTGGTGCTTCGTCGCCTAATAGCCGTTGTTCAGATCATATGCCGTAGGATTTTCTAAAGTGAGCCATACTTGTAATGAGACTGTCGAAAATTGTTAATTTTAACATTTAAGATAGTTGTTAAAATAAAAATACGTGCCTTTTTCATATAAATGTGAGCCTATGATTTTTACAACTTAATTCAAATTAATGCATTACGTCATACAATAACTTGTTCGAATTCAAACAGCAAACTATCTCTCGCTTTCTATTAAAGTCAAAACAGGCTTGTGGGACAATAGGAATTGGCACAAGTTCTCCTAATTTCACTTTTACTTTAGATTAGGTTCCACCCACTTCAAACTGCTAGGCATACTCCTGCTGCCTGCGTAAATTTATCACTAGGTACTCTTATAATTTGCTTTGAAAATGACATTTTCACTCAATTTCGGGCATATTCTGTCCATTTTCTGTGTAATTTGTGGGTCGTGGCTAACGAGCGTTTTTGGACAAAGTTCTGAAGGTAAAACTACTGCATAAAGCGTGGTAAATATTGCTAATCCGAAGTTATATATTTCCGTATAGGCATGCAGTACAGTCTGTACGAAGAGCCACTACTACTGGGGGAGGGGCGGAGCCTTGGCCTATTTGCGCCTCCAATTCCATACAGCGCTCCGCAAACGTCCTTGGCCGACCTAGAGTCCGCAATCAATGCAGAAACCGTTCGGATCGTGACCAATCACTTAGCTTTTGTGCTTTATCACAAGGAGGAAGGTTCTGAGGTTCGGAGGCCCAATCACTGGCCTCTCATGCAGAAAATGGGGAAGGTCCTTCTGACCTCCTGTCCGTCCCTCAATCCATACGTCCTGCGCGGAATGATGCGGATGTTCCGGCACTTGGTCCAGCTCAATGTCCAGCCTAGCTCAGGGACTCTTCATCCAAATGACCAGGGACAAAATGAGCGGATTCTGGAGGCCCTGGACAAGTGTGCCCAGAATGGGAGCACAAGTCCAATCGCGGATCAGCCCTGTCAAAACTATGTGAGTATAACAGGCTGCCCTTGTAGCGCAGCAGGCGCAGTTTTCACTATTTCAATGTCAATGCCGCTTTTCGGATCTGGAAATTCGGATTCAGACTTTTGATTTCAAACACTACGAAATATGCATCGAAGCTTTCTCTTTTCGAAAATTACAGAATATGCTTCGGATTCAGGCTTTTGCTTTCTAAGGCTACTAAATATTATTCGAATTCAGCTTTCAAAAACTTCAGAATATTTTTCAAAGTCAGGTCTTAAATGGCTGCCCCGTGTTTGTATTTCCGTTCCTAATCCACTTCACCAGAAATTAAATATTTTAATTAATCCGTTCCTTAGACGAGCTCATGGCTTCCAGAGGACGTTCAATTCAAAATTGGGCAGAAGGAGAACCCGAATTCCGGACACGATTTCCCGATTGAAACTATTTGGAAAGTTTTGTTATTCTCGCACTATCGCTGCGCCCCGTACTTTCGGGCTCACCCGCTCGACCTGAGCGCTCTCTACATGAAAATGGAGCTGCTATTTAACCAAGGGATCCGCTACCGATGGTAATTATACTAAGCCTTACAGTTCCATGGTCTCTATTGTAACCTTTGACCTCTTCAGGACCCGGTCTGGATATTCCTTGGACGCGTTCCAAGAGGCCTTCCTCTCCTACGACTTGACTCGGTTCGCCCAAACGCTCGACAACTGCGTCTATGAAGCCAAGGCGGGGTCTCCATATATGGGCTGGCTCAAGCGCCCTGCGCATGCGTCAAGTGCTAATTCAACGGGCTAAAAGAAATATAAGTTTTAAACAAAGAATTCGTTTATTCATATTAATTAAATTAATAATATATTATTCCTTACAATCTGACATACTAGACAAGCATACATAGTTTATTTTCAGTCATTTGAAATAAAAAGAGCGTTTTATCCTTATTCCGCTCCATCCTCTCTGTAGTAAGTATATTGAATACACTTGACATTATCACAGTTAATTTTCAAGAGAACAACATAAATATAGCAGTTTTGTGTTAGTTTCCTTTGTGTGTAGGCTGGCCCGGGGGTTAGTTAGGCTGCAAGTCTTTGAGGGCCCAAAGGACGAGCCAGAACATCAGAAGGCTAATACTAGAGGACTGTGACGGAGAGCCAGCCGCCGCCGCTGCCGGCGGTGTTCTCACGGTCGGCCGCTCATGTCCCGCCCTACTCGACTCATCTAACGAGTTATTGTCAAGCTCTGTACTCGGATGATGATGGGTGTCAAAGTGGTCGAGGTCCCGCTCCGGCCCGTCACCGGACCCCGATCCAAACTCTGAGGTACTCAGGAGGTCCTCGTCATCCGTGTTGAAGAACTGACGGGCGTTGGGCCCGAGGCCCGAGCCCATGTCTTCTTCAACGTCCGCCCCCGAGTCATCGTCCGGAAGGCGGGGCCAGTGATCGGCCAAGGTCTGGAAATACGTCAAAAGTTACGATTAATAAGGCTGGGTCAATTTTCTCCAACGGAGTTCAATTTAAGTCAGTTAAAGGTCAGAAATTAGTTGTTAAACAATATTTTTTTTGGGTCAATTATAGTACTTTAGATTTGTTCTAATTCACAGTACAAGCTTTGTGATTTGCTTACCTCTGTGACTGAGTCCAGCATTTTCTTGAACTCGAAAACGGGTGTTGAGCCGCGGTTCCCGCCGCCAGCCGGCAGTTCAGAAAACGGGAACTCGGGATTAGAACTGGAGCCCAGCGGGGCTGTTGACTTGGTATAGGACGACTGAAAGGTCAAAATTAGTAATGTCATTAATAGTTGTAGTAATTAATTCACTCCAGCACTGCAGGCGTACTTTAAGTGATTTGTTACATTCGCTTTCGTGTACTAATTGTATTTGTCTTATTTAATGAGCAAACAATATTACTAATCTGGTCGGGCGTAAATCCCGCTTAAACCCAAAAATCTTTTTCCAACATTAATATTTGCTCATTTCGGCTTTTGGGGCAAAAATTAAGTTTGCTTTAGAGTTCGATTCGGTTATAGAGTCTGCACAGTTTGCGCCTTCTCTTCCTTACATGCCCAGTATTATCAATCTCTCCTCTAATTGTTGTTTTGAAGCTGGCTTATTTGTGACCGTACACAATAATTAATAGACTTTGGTTCTTACCACGTCTTTCCCATTGAAGCAGTTATCGACCGGAAGCTCCTCACAGCCCGAGTCCAGCCACTGAAGCGGCTCCCGCCAACTATTAAGAAGGCCCAGTAATGAATCCACCGAACTTGGCGTCGTACAGCCAGACTCCTGGAAATGAATCCAAAAAAGCTAATGAATACACACAACATGAACATTTTTATGAGCACAGTTTTCCAAATTCCGGATCCCGTACCTTATTGGTTGAGAGCATGCGGAGGGCCGTCCGTACGCTGTTCATGGCATGCTTCCAAGGGGAGGCAAGCTTGACTAGCTCCGAGACGCAGCCACGGAGCGTGTTCACGCAGAGGTTACGGCAGGGCGGGGACGGGTTGAGGGACGGCTGGAAATTAATACAAAAACAAATTAACAAATTATAAACAGAGTCGTTTACTTAATCGAGATTAATGGGCGTCGTGTAAGCAAAATGTCCCGACCACTTCCTTCCTGTTATTACCCAAAAGATTCCTAATCATCCAATGCGCAATTTTCCATGGAATTTTGGTACTTACAGCTTGTCAAATCCTAATCACATTTGGTATCAAGGATTGTCATTAGCATTAGCTATTGAGTCCCAGACTTTAACGCTGTTAACGATATTAGATAGGAAAGTTGCTGAAGGGAAGATCCCGCAGCATTAAATTATTATTAGCCAGCCAGCCAGCGTCGTAATTGAAATTTATGGCTCCTTGTTCCCACGGGCCTAATAATTGGGAATTAGTTCCTATTACATCTCCCTCTCTAATCTGTAAATGTCAAATGTCAGCATCTTGTTTCCGTCCAAGTTTGGCAGAACAGTAAGCTGACTCTATTTGCTCATCTACATTGAGTTACACGCTATTGTGTTTCACTCCTATTACGCTCTCCCTGTCCTATCTTAAATGTTGATTTAATTCCGAGCTATGTTTACTATGCTATTTGTTATGCTTGATTTTTTTGCGGATTCTTCTAAGCTAAGTTCCTTTGTATAAACACTGACTGTTTGTGGACACTGGGAAAATAAATGTGACAGGTACACTGTTATAGCCGATTAAATTGTAGGTGGAATCAGGTGACTGCTGTATTTACAGAAGAATTTTGTTGAATTGTCAAAAGATGAGTAATCTTTGAGCATAAAACAATTATTTTACATTTTATGTATTTTGCATAGAAAAACTTGATAAAACGTGATAAATTCTTCCATGTATCAAGGATTACATGCTAGTCAGTAGTCTGTGTGAAATGCGATGCACTCATAATATGATCCCTGTTGTACAAAGATTAAGTGAATCACGATTCACTGTATGGCCTGTTTCGCGAAGAGCTTCCACGACGGCGGCTAATAATAACCTGGGACACTATACTGTATATAATTTGCACGTAGTGTTAGTACTCAAGTGTAATAGAACGACGTAGGTAGGTAGGTGGATGGCCCTGGCATCAAAATCTCTCGGTTTTTTAGAAAAACCAGAGGTTGAGAGATAAAACGTGGCCGACATGACACATGCCTTCCTGCCGGTCTTCGGCTTAAGTAGCTACACTTGAGCTAGGCCGCTGACGGCCGGGCTTTCCTAGAACCCCGTAAATACTTCATAATTATTTACCCGGCCCGTACAGGAAGGAGGCACTCTTAAAATAAACTTCCTTTGGGCCACTTCAAAAGCCTATGGCGCCGTATTTACCTGTACAGGTCAACGTGAGGCAGACACCGAGGTCATCTGCCTAAGAGCATCTGATAGTCATATACTGCAGTGCCTACTTCAAGAACCTGGTGACGAATATATTTTGCGCACTGTGCAGTCACCAAGGATGCCCGCCGTAGCCCCTTTCAAGCACCTGCCGCCGCATATACGTGTACAGACACCGCGAGGTCACCAGTCTAAATACTGGTAAGTCTGCTTGTAATATCTTTCCACTAGAGTCAACAAAAACGGATTCTCGTATTTTGGGGAAAAAGTCACCAGGATTCGAATTCGCACCGATTAAATCTACCCGTCGGGCGGCGAATATCTCTAATCTGCTGTAAGCATTCAATAAACGTAGGACGCTTCCTTTTAAGCGGGTCAAATCAAATACGCGCTGATTTTTAAGGCTATTAATTGCACATCTCTGGGTATGCGCATTATGATTGACTCTTTCTAAACCGAAATCTACAGTTTTTTTTAGTTTAGTTTTTAACCCAACGTTTGCAAAGTGTTTTGGAAAATCGTAGTGAATCTTTTGGATAATAATAGAAATATTTGTATTTAGCATGTTGGTTTGACTCACCTCACAGATTCCTGGACAAGTGACGGCCTGGACAATTTTGAGCCGGCACTCTGGACTCGGGGTTGAGTCCAGGAGGGCACTCCAGCGGTTCTCACTGACCAGCTGGCTGAGGAGCGTGAGCGTCGTCGCTTGGAGCGGCGACGGGGGGCAGGTCATCCCTGTAGAGCACAATAAAGCGCCGTTTAGTATTTATTAAGAGCTCCTCAAGTCCCTTTCTGCTAATGTACTCACCCTTGATGTCCTCAATCCCTTTCTTGAGGCCGGCCTCCATGCCGGTAAGCTTGGACGCGAATGGGGCTGCGAGGCGGGTCCAGGCCATCGGGAACAGGCGGGTCCAGTTCCCGGAGCAACAATGGAGGCGGGGCTGGGCTGGGTTCGAACTCGAGAGCGGGCAGAATGTGGCTGCAAAATAAATGTACTTGTTAGAGGCCTTCCAGAACCCGTAATTCGAATGTGACCCAATTAATTCAAATTCAGTCATTCATTTCCGGAGCAAGATTCCAAAGATATTTACATTTCTGATACACAATACAGAATCCAGTTCAACACGCAACCTTATATCCAATTCAATTTGTAATCTATGCAAAAATGCTATGTACACTAAATTTTTAGAGTGCATAGTGCATGCAGATGCAAATAATTCCATGCAATTGTACTCTGTGCAAATGTCCAGGATCCAATTCTTATCTAGCTCATGCAAATACGTTTTATTTGACATGCAAATGCAAAGCCATAAATGATCAATTGAAGTAGCCTATTCCATATCACGTTCTGCTCAATCTAGCACATATTGCATTTAATGAAAAATAACAATTGGTTCCGAGAAATCTAATACTGCCGACAAAAGTGAGTGGAATATAATTTGAATAGCTGTAAAGATGCCAATCCGGGTTTTAGGACTCTGCGGGTTGCTCTAAATATTCCCATTTTCTCTGTCAAATCCATTGTCTCAATCTTGAAGTCGGGCTGATAAAGTTAAAGGTCCGGGCATGCCAGGAGCCTATGTGGAGTAAGTCCACAGATTATAGTACAGTAGTAGTGGAGATAAGTAAAGTGCTTTTCTTTCTAGAGCCCCTAATCCGTAATCCGTAATCCGTCCTGACAAGGAACCCCATTCAGAATCCCCTTTTAAAACGGTTACAACGTTCTTTATGAGTCCCTCAACGTACGAGAGCCGAAGAACGTTGAGGACTCGACCTTTTCATCTTTACTCCATTGTACTAAAGGTTTACCTGAGCCTGAGCTCCAGACAATCCCAATGCACCTTGCATGCCTAATGCCTACTATGCCTTGCCTAGGTATTCCGTGTACCTACATAATGTACCTACAGCACGATACAATACCAAAATACAATGTTACAGGCAGACTAGGAAGATGGAGTCAATTGGAAAATTCAATTTTTTTTAATGATTCGGAATTTCGAGTATTTTGTTTTTTGAGACCATTTTCATTGAGTTTCCTGTACAGAAAAAAAATTGTCTTGCACAAAGAATAGAATGACGAAAATACAAATTATTTGTTTTATTTCTACAGTAAATATAACCGATATTTATAAAAAATTTGCCCTATTTAAAAAAAAAATTGTTATCTACGCTAATTATTTTTAAAATACAAACAATGTCATATATTGAAACTCACTTTTAGCGTTATGATTGATTGTGAGAATGTAATAAAAAAAATAAATGTTGAATTTTTTTTAACTGTCAATATTTTTAACGTCCGAAGTAAGTATTTGAATTTTATTTCGATCTTCCCAATGTGAATAACATTGGACAATTATCAAAGCGTGTACGCGAACAGAGCGGTCTGTTACGTTGATTTTTTTTTCTAAAAATTTGTATTTATTTAGTACCATTTAATTTTTTTTTGGACTAAAAATCCCAATTGGTGGCCTGAAAATAGTGCACAGTAGATAGTATAAAGTAATTATTTTTGAAAATATTGTCACCAGTACTAGCGCCGGCCATTGACGTTCCGCATAATTTGTCAATACAATCGTTTGTTGACTACAATTTCCAAAAGTGCCAATTAGCTTGAAATTAGAACGTCAGCTAAATTGGGTTCTGCCATCAGAGAGGCCTAGCACACATGATTCCTATCTGGCTCATCAGGCCTAAAAGACAGTTGGCCCTCATTGATCTGACATTGCATTCCTATTAATTCGTCACCAAGGCCTAATCATAGCCTAATGCCTGCTGGCTGCTAATCTGACCTTATCCCTCCCATATGATTAGCATTAGATTATAGACCTCTGCTCTGTCCAATCACAACATTCTTCCCCAATTACTCATCTGTAGTTGTCTATGCATGAGCTTACCGTCATCGGAGACGAGACCAATGGTGACGAGGCCCTGGTAGACCTTTGCCCCCGAGCAGAGCCCGGCCGGGTCATCCCGGACCAGACTCCCACTCAGGCCATGGAGACAGAGGACCAAGGCCAAGGCCAGTCTTTGAGCCAGGACTCGGCCGGCCCGGAGGAGCATGGCTTCTTCGTAGGACTGCGACTGGGGCTGCTGGAATCCGGCAGGCTATGATATGCAAATCACTTTCCACAATTAAAGTCATATGCCGAGTCAGGTATAGGACCACAACAGACAGGCACCAAGTCCAGCCTCACCACTCACTCACTCGCGAGCTTAGGAAGACTGAGTCTACTTCCCTGGCTCGCAGCCCTTTTTTTGGCTCCGAGCTAGTCGTAGTAGTAGTACCAGGGACTAGGATTTCTGCACACTTCAGACAACATTATTTGCGAATTGGAGACAACGTACACTCACACTCACTCCCCGACGAGAAGAAGGGTTTAGTCTGGCTCGGGAAATGGCACAAAAAACAAAATGTGTGGTAGGAGAAGCTGAGAGGCTGAGTTTAGTCCCCAATTTTATCTTATCATTTCATTTGTTATAGATTCCTGGGCACAACCTTACGCCAATTAATTCAGCTGCTGGCTGCACTAAAATGAGCTCTACTCCTTTCCCACTTTTTGATGTCGATTTTGTCCTCTGCAGCCTTTTGATCTCACTTATGACCTCTGACGACTCTTCTCTGCAGACAGGCTGGGTTGACGTCACTTGTGTCCTTTTGCAGACTCCACTGTGGTCACCAGTGATCTCTGCAGGCGGGCAGACTTTTGTTATCACTCAGGGATATCAGCTGACGATGTCACAGGTTCGGTGCAGACTGTCACCAAGGTATGTCTGCTATTTGAGCTGTGTGAGCCTTGCAGACTCTGTGCAGACAGTTGGTGACTCGATGTCCGGACTCGTCGGCCTCTGTCCTCTGAATGAATGGCTGGGAGAGAGGTGAGGTCCTAATTGGAGCCTTAAAGGAGCCCTTAAGTTTATTTGGACCATCGGAGGCTGGCTGCTGGCTGGTTGAGGACTGGAATGTGTGTACCTGGAATTTCTGCCTGCCCTTCTCGTCCTTAAAACGTGCTTTTTAGGCCGGAGAGCAGCTTGTGCGGTCGCCGCTCCTGCCCACTTTTTGTCCGCATTCCAGAAGTGTTGCCGAGAAGGTCTCAGAGCCAGGCCTTACCTCATTCCCAGAGATGCATACCTGACGGAAGACAATGGTAGTGGGTTTAGCTGGGTGGGGCCAGGGGTCACCCTTCGGGGGGTCAGGTCTCATAAATTATGAAAAGCCGGGTATTTTGCTCATGCCATTTTCCGCTAATTCACCTATGGCTATATAAATTTTGCTGGATCTTGCAAATTTTTTTATAAATTTTGCTTGCGAATTGGATTGAATACAGTGCCTTATACTATATGACAGTCACAAACCGTAACGTGAACCTAACCTAAGATAAAACTTTTTGGTTTAGCATGTAAAGGCTAAAGGTTTCACATATTTGAAGCAGAAGGTTTTATAACGAGCTGGCGTATTCGCAAAAAAAAAGTTGCTCTGCTACATAATAAATTGCATTGACAAAATGAGCATGTAGTGTCACAGATCACAAATCAGAGAATACACATTTTTTGCTCAGCCAATTCCGACGCGTTACCTACGTCTTGTATAATAATTGAACACTCAATTACGTACTATAATACAAGCATTGTGATTTAGGGCCTAACAGGTTGGTTTATCCTATGACCTCATATTAGTGTCATTAAAGAAATGTCACTTTAAATTAGTAATTTAGATTTCTACTGCCTAACTTCCAGTCAGAATTGACCCCACTTGTCCAATATTTTTCAAACCTTTTCGGGGGTATGGAACTGCCTCCCCTGGACACGCCCTTGAGCTGGATTATTCGTGGACCCTTTGTAGGCCTGTAGTGCCTGGGATTCCTCAGGTATTTTCATTATAGTGTAGCAGCGTAGGGGACCTTATGGGGAGTTGCTCGGACTCTTCCAGCCTCCAGGCACAAGTAAATGGTTTATATATAAAAGTGGATTGGGGCCGGTTCTTAATTCCGAAAGTGTCGTGGTCCGTGCGAAGGGGCCCTAACAAAGGACAGGAATTCAGACCGGCCGCGGCCGAGATTGAGACCAAGGATTGCGATTGGAATGTCATGCATTGGCCCGAAATCCGGACCAAGGAGCTGCCAGACCCGCAGAATCCTAATGTTGGACAAGTAGGGAATAGAAGGGAGGCCGAAGGTGTGCAGTCACCTGGACAGGAATTCCAGGAAATGGTTCGAGGTCCTTCAAAGAAACGGGAGCGGAAGCCCGGATTATTGAAATACGAAACTTAAGTCCATACATTGAGAATATAGACATGGCCTTTGTACTTAACAATGTACAATAACATTGATGCATTGTCAGTCTAATAACAACGAAAGAACCAAATAATACGAATTTTTACATTGTGACACATTCTCCCTAAAAATACGCATGATTTTGTATCCATTGTATTTTTTTTTCTTTTTTTTTCAGAAAATTTTCGAAGTTCGCGCAAGGAGCGTCGTATGCCCAACGCAGAATCGACATTTTTTTTTTTTTTAAATCAACAGATGTCAGATCTACAAATATTCTGAATCCTTGTTTTTAGTTTCGAAACTTTCTAAAAAATGTTGGAAAGTGCTGTCAAAAAAATATAGATTATACAAGACAATTACATTAAATACAAGCCCAACTAAATGTGGTTTTTTAATTGAGGCGACGAACACTGTCGTACATGAGATAAGGATACAGGCCATTTTGTATTCGCGTGCGCATGTCCGGCGCTGCGCAATGATATATGGGCGTAGTATGTCCTTATTAGTCACCAACGACCGGATTACGTATTTACCTTCTGATTGTGTTTGAATAGTGAAAAGGCTGTAAGGGCCCAAGTCCTCAATCTTTCTGGTAAATAGTGTTGTGACCCATTGTTGTGGGTCCTTGGGGACCCCGACATAGGCCTCCTGTTCGGAAAGGTGTGCTTATTTATATTCGTTGAGAGTATATGGAGGAATTGTTGGCGTAGTTTCCTCTGTGGATTGCCGCTCCGGTGCTGGGCCCCGAAGAATGGGTGATAGGTCGTTTATTTCCCTGGCTCTGAGGATCCTTTGGCCTTAAGTACCCCTCCTATTGTTGTAAGGAAAGGGGCTGGCTGGCTGGGTGAAGGGAAACCCTCAATGACTTAATTTCATGGCAAAAAGGACAGACTTGTTTTTAAAACAAAAATATGGAAGGGGAGCGGATTCGGAAATTCAAAAGGCCTGAGGGAGAAGCGGAATAATAAAACTGCCTCCTCTCCAGAGATTCAGAATTGATACAAAGTCACTTAGCTTAAATGGGCCCATTATTGTAGCCTTCAATTGTCGCCAACATTGTTGTCCAGCACTATTCTTGTCATGTCTGTCCTACTGGAAGATATTATTTAATAGATTGGAATTTCCATATCGCTGTATAGGCTTCGGGCAGAAGCTTCATCCATAATGCTTCACATGGTTCATGCAGCAGCTTCATCCATAATGCTTCACATGGTTCATGCAGCAGCTTCACGCATACGCTACACATGTTCAATGTACTATATGCTACACATTCTCAAGGTATATGATACAGATGTTCCACGGAGAAGCGTCATTCATACGCTACATTGAGCGTGGAGAAACTTAATGTATATGCTACACATGCTTCGTGCGGAAGCTTTATGCGCATGCTTCGTGCGGAAGCTTTATGCGCATGCTTCGTGTATAAGCTTTATGCGTATGCTTCACATGCTTCGTGTAGAAGCTTTAAGCGTACGCTTCACATGCTTCATGCAGAAGCTTTAAGCGTATGCTTCATGCAGAAGCTTTGCGCAAATAATGTAAATCTTCCATGCAGATGTTTAATTTTTTTTCCCTATAGTCACATGATTGACTGCTTCCGATCTAGATCTAAAATAAAAGTCCGATTTTATTATTTTCGAACAGCAAAAATGTTGAAAGGACACAGTTCGTACTGAAAATAAGTCTTCTGTTCTAAGAAGGCACAGTTGACTTCCGCTTTTGAAATCCATTATTTTCAGAATTCGAAATACCTTGATAGACGACACAACAGGAGCGTTGGGTGAGGTAAAGACCTAAACGGTTCTGTTCCAACGTGTCCAGGTCCTGGTCCTTTGAATGGGCTCCTTAAAATTATTACCTGAAAAGAGTCCTTCGGGAACTTGTTGAGAAAGGGAGGACCACCTCAAGGGACTTCCCTGTCCAATAAACCTGCCTATAAATATATTGCCCAGGTAGGGACCTCATTAGAAGGAATATAGTGCCTATGTCTGGGCCCAGGCCGCTCTCCAATTAATTTTGTCCGAGGAATAGAGGAACAGAAGGCGGAGCCCATGGCCTGCTGGGATTAATATTATGACTCTTTTAGGAGGAGGAGGAATGTCGGGGAAGCAGAAGTGAAGCGCGGTGGGTGACCCGGAGAATCACTCTCAATCATAGCTCAAGGAAAGGTAATTAAGTCCAGAGACTCACTCTCTCCCTTCCTAAATTAAATACAAGCTAGAGGGCCATTCTACAAACAGCTCATTCTTTGGGTGGCTCTGACTTTGATCTATGTTTAAATCAGGGAAACAGGTAAGGTACGCGGTTCAGGGGCGTAGCGGAGAACTGGCTGAACCCAAGGGTACCCAGGGGCCTTTGGACAGAGAAATTAATGCGGATGAAGGTGGAGGCTAATTAGTAGTCTGTCGTACTGTTGGCACTCTTGTCAATTGACAATAATTAAAATGCCCTATTTTCCTTATAGAGATTGGAGATTAGAATTTATATAATTACAATACTAATATAATACAACTAGCCAACAATCCCTCGCTAACGCGGAACGACTAACTACGTCTTCTAATTATTTCTAGGGTGCATGGACCACCATTATCAGCAGTTCAACTA
>JAQFZY010001090.1:0-18199 GCA_034696285.1 Hypogastrura burkilli
AGCCAAGCCCGCTAAGCGGCGGAGCCGCGTGCGCAAGTATAAGACACGAGCCGAAGGCGAGGTCGTTACTTGTAATTAATAATATAATTCATAATTTAAGGCGTTGAAACTCGAGCGGCATCAAGCTTCAAGTGTAGCGCCAAGTTGAAAATTAATGTAGGCGCATGCGAGAAATCCGAAATAAAAAAGGCTTACGCTGACCACTGGCCACGCAGCTGCTTGCAAATCGTCATTATTTAGTACAGATACAAATGTGCATTATGCATGATAGTAACCTATTTAGTTGAAATGATTTTGTTGTAGTGCTTTGTCTTTAACTATGCACTTTATGTCCCGTAGCTACACAGTGAGAAGTGTTGATTACGTCCTACAAAGTGGCAAATTAAATCATGTAACTTGTTGTTCTTTGTCATCTCGACATCATAGGTGAACAAAGGGCAGAGTTACATTACAGCTACAGTATACAATGTATTTAATCATCATCATCGAATTTATTGATATGGCTTACGCCCAATCAACAATGTATTTAATTACAAATTACATATTTTACTGTTTGATTTATTTTGCTCTTGTGTATTGCTGACTATAACTGCTATATTGCTCTGTTGTTTCAGCTCCAACCAAGAAGTGTCGCAGAAAGCCCTAGACACGCTCAAGTCCCTGTACGACTACACAAAGACTGAAGAGATAGCATCAGGCTCCATCGCAAAGTTTACCAGGTCAAGCCCTACGTCCCTGACTGGGAAGAAGAGAGCAAAGAAGCTCAAATTTTCCCGTACAGAAGTTCCACTAGATAATTTAATTACACAGTCCTTTGATTCGGACCAAATATGGGAAGAAGTCCAGCTCCAGAATGGACTCATGTACGAAAATCTAGTCTCCTCAGTATCCAAATTATTAGCACATAAGAGCTCTCTCCAAAATTCCCAAGAGGAGAGCAGTGAGGAGGAAGAGGATGAGGCCAAGAGGCCAGCCCACGAAGACGAGGACGACTCAGAGATTGAGTTTGAAGGCCTCCGGAAACCCAAAATGTCCAAACACCCAACCTCAATCTCTCAGGCGTACTCTAAGTCCGTCGTTGACGACAAGTTCTTCAACTTGGCACAAATGACTGAGTGCATAGAAAAATTTGAGGAGGCCGAGGCGGGTCCAGCTGAAGAGGTTGACTCCGAGGATGATATTGACATGTTTGAGGACATTGACGAAGAAACGGGGGACGAGGATGGGAACGGGAATATATTTTACAATGAATTCTTTGATCCGCCTCTGGACGACCAGGAAAAGGCAGAAGGGAGAGACGATGATGAGGACTCGTCTAACGACGAGGAGCATGGGGGAAAGTCTGTACGCTTTAATTTAGAACCAGAAGAGGATGAAGATGAAGAGCTCAGTGAAGAGGATAGCAAGGATGAGCCGGAAGCCAGCATTCAGAAACTCAAACCAAAAGAGCCAGTAGTGGACCTGAATCCGTCCAATTTCGAAAAGAGAGCCAAAAAAATTGAAGAGAACATTAAATTGATGGAGGAGGAAGCACTGGAGCCGAAGGCTTGGCAGTTCCAAGGAGAAGTCACTGCTGAAAAGCGTCCCGAGAACTCACTTCTTGAGGAACATCTCATGTTTGATCACCTGTTACGACAAGGTATGTATTATGCATTACTATAATTGCATTTTTTTTTAATGCGCCGATTTCCTATATCCAGTCCGAGTCGTATTCGTGTGTTTTAATAGTTCCTTGGTTGTTGATTATAGCACCCGAAATTACAGCCGAAACCACTTTAAAGCTGGAAGACATTATAAAGCAAAGGATTAAGGATCAGGCATGGGACGACGTGCTCCGTAAAGCCAAACCCGTTGAAGATTCTGGGGAATTTAAGAAGAAGCTTGTCATGGACGCAGAAAAGAGTAAATTAAGCTTGGCCCAGATATATGAGCAGGTAAATATTTGTAAGATAATTCTGTCTTTTTATTCCCAAGTTCATATGATGATAATTTCCATTCTTACACTTGATGGTGAACTAATCATGGAATTCCTCGTTACTGATTAACTAATTCTACATTAAACAAAAGTTTACGTGTTTTCGCGTTGTTTTGTAACTGTATTTTTTAAAACCATAAATTACAGGAATTCATCAACAAGAAGAAGACCGAGGATGGAGAAGTTGAGAAGGAAGTTGTTCCTGAAGACGAGGAGAAAATCCAGAAGGACATGAAGTCACTCTTCGCCAAGCTAGATGCCCTTTGCAATTTTCATTATACGCCAAAACCGGTAAGCGATATTTGAAAGACTTAATAGTCTGAACTCTGATTGAATTGAATTAAGTCTAATTTGTAAATTCTCATAATCCAGCCATCGGCAGACGTCAAGATTGTTACGAATCTCCCTGCAATTTCTATGGAGGAAGTGGCTCCGGTCAGTGTGAGCGATGCTACGCTGTTGGCTCCGCAAGAGATCCAAGGTATAGTTTTTACTGGTTTAATGGTAAACTTAATGCTGTAATATTTAAATATGATGATACTATCCAATCTTACATTTCCTGGTGAATCAATCATTTGGAATTCCTCGTTTCTGAAACATTGCTCTAAATATACGTAACGGACTATAGTTCCTCCAAATCCAGACATTACGGGAATATTATATTTTTCTAATTTATCAAATTGCAGAGCCAGCCAAGGGTGAAGTCAAGTCAAAGGCAGAGCGGACGGAGACGGACAAGAAGCGTGAGCGAAGGACCAAGAAGAAGAAGCAGCACCTCAAGCGAGTTGACCGGGAAGAGCGGGACAAGGTCAAGGGTCTCGGGCTTCGGAATATTAAGCTAGCCGAAAATATTAAGAAGAAGAGCAAGAAGGGTACAGGGGAACGGGACGAAGGGTTCCACAATACGAAGGAGCTCAAGTCCTCCAAGGCCTTCTTCAATAAGTTACAGGAGCAGGTTCAGACTCAAATTAAGGATACGCTCGTACGGAAGAAGAAACTGGCAACGAAAGCTCTCACGCCCAAGCGGTTTAAGATGTAATGAAAAGAGTAAATTCAATTTCTTTCAATAAATGAAACGATATTTTACCTAAAGCAAATATTTTACGTCTCTTGATCACTTATCTAGGAGAGTAGTTTTTTTTATTAACCCGAATCAACACTGATTGACTGCTAATTAACATACTGTACATTAGTGCGAATTGCGATACCTTACAATTACAAATCAAAAAATGTAAATAAGGACTATAAACTTAAAGGCAGTAATTCACTACCTAAACAACTCATTTGAAACTAACAACAAAGAGAGACATACCGAAACGCATTGATTACTCTTAGAATAAAACTAGTATTTGAACAACTTGACAAACTTAAAATAGAGGATAGTATCACAATTAAAAGCACAGTGCGGTTTCATAAAGTTAATTTTACAATTACAATATACACGACTCTCATCCGAATATAGTGGAACGTATTAAGTTCCCAGCCGTAGGAGCACCACATTACCAACAACTACCATTAAAGTTAACGCTACGATTTCTAATATATGCACATTAGTAATATATGTAGTAATGTCGATTCAATGCTAGCCTACAATCCACAATTACAACATAGAACGGGAATCAACACTTGAAACACTCCTCTGTGACAATAGTATATGAGTCACCTTCTCCTATACCTATAGATAGATTCCGTATTTACATAATGAACTAATAACAAGCCTCACTACCAGGAGGATATGTAGGACTTTAATGATTAGCTAGTGTGTGAAGGTCTGTTCAGGTAAAATTCTACTACAATACTAAATAGGAACAATCCATAGTACTAGTACTGTTCGGACTAAACATGCTTTCGTCTTAATACGGAGTTCTTGGGTCAACGTTCGTCATTGCAAAGGTGCTGGAATAAAAAATAAACCAAGTTAGGCATCATATTATCATGCAAGGTCATGAACTATTCATATTATAGAGTCTTAAATCCCACTTTCCGAATGAAATCCCGTCACCCATTGTTATTTAATGGGTCTTAATTTGTGGACAAATTCTGAAAGTAGTTATCCCACTTTTCGAATTAAATTCCATCACTGTACACGGTGGGATTTAATGGAATCTAACGCACAACTAATATTTGAAGTTGTTTATCCCACGACATTGGGAGCCCATTAAGTCCCATTATATCACAATCGGATGAAATCCCACCCAACAAATCTGGTCACGGACAAATGCAGGTGAAATATACCTTTTCCCGTAATTAATGTGGACGAAGAGAAAGACGATGCCGAGGACGAGGCAGAGGGTCCCGACGACCACGTAGGAAATCCCTAAGAACGGATTCTTGCCGCCCAAGAGTGACGTGGTTGAAATTATGATTGACTTCTCCCCATTGAAGGACTTTACGGGGTACGCTGGAATAAGGCGACATTGATAAATTAATTCAAGCCTGTAGGTACAGCCTATGTATTTCAAAGGTCATAAGGACTTACAATACTTGATTTCCAGGGTATAATTTCCCTTGGGCATCCCATTCCGGAACCCATCACTCTTGTCGCTCACGATGCGGTACAGCTTCCGAAAGCTGGGTAGGGCCGCTGTTCTCATCCACACAATAAAATCCTCGTTCTGGAGACCATTGTTGTTCGTGTTTGGGTCAAGGTCCCATGGGCTTCTCTTCCAAGCTACGGATACGGACGGGTTAAAGCAGTCAATTCAAAGCTCTATGACGTATGTATTAATTTAGGGTTGAGTATTGGGTAGGTAATTATTACCTTTCGGTTTAACATGGTCCTTTTTGAAGTCGGGCTTATCCCAGCCGGGCGGGTTCTTGAACTTGAAATTTTTATCCGACTCCCATGCAATGCCCGTCCTTTCCAACGTGATTGGATCCTTCCCTTGAAGGATCTTGATTTCGTCTTGGAACATTGAGTTAGCAATCGCTCCGCAAGGCCAGACCTCTTTCTTCGCTGTTTGGGAAATAATTGAATGCTTATTTGGTATCGGGATGCTCATTCGTGCGTCGCATTCAATTAGAACTTACTCCCATTTTCGATAATATAATCAAACGGGGCACAGTCCGAGGAGGGCTCCGAAGTTCCAGCATAGAGCTGATTGTCGTCCCGTGACTTCACGTAGCGACGATGATTCTGGTAAAAGTTTGTGAGGCCATAGTAAATGTAGACCTTACCCTGTAAAAGAGTATAGGATACATTTCGATTATGTTATTTAAAAACATTTGAAATTAAATCAGTTTATAATGTTTTGAGTTTTCAGTGAAAAAAGGCAGCTCACCTTGAAGTCCGCCTCTAGAGTAAATGGTATCCTACATGTACAATCTGGGATCTCCCGCCCGTCCTCCCGTCCCGCACTGTCCCCGATAATTGAGGAACACTGGGTACCGTTCCCTCCGCCCGCCAGACTCTCCTGCGAAATGCAGTCTGTATACGGGATGATCTTCTCTCGGACATGGTCAGAAAAGTACCAGAGCCCGATCCCGACGGGAATGAAGAGGATCCCAATCACGAAGAAGGTGGGGAGGACAGTTCCGGCAGTTAGGATGGGCTGCCAGGCCGCCAGCCTCTGTTGCTTGAATGCGGAATCTATAATTTTAGAAACGAAATATTAGTCCTGATTTTTAGATAACAATACATCAAAGTCATCGAGGATTTATGTTGTACAAGGACTTGCTTGATGGCTTCTTTGACTTGATCGGAGAGGCGTCGCTGGATGTGCTGGTATTAGCATCACCTACTTGGGTTGAGGACATTTCAAGGCCCTTCAATCCCTCTTTACGTCTTTATCAAGCGTCAGTGTCTTAATAAATAGGCTCCAGCGAATGGGCGCTTTATTCCCAGGAAATGTATAATGGATGTCGACGGTAGTAATACTAGTACTGCTCTTTGTGAGTTTCCAGGGAAGTGTAGGTTTGTATTATAGGTGTAGGTCAGAGGTCAGAGAATCTGAAATTGGAAATACAATAGAGATAGTTTTTTGCTAATTCTACGGTTAAGAAAGGTGTGCGTATGTGCATTATATATTACACGTAAGTTAGTACTTTGCGGACTGTTAATGTATGGATCTGGAAAAGGACGATATGCAATATGCAATAAGCCTATCAAATCAAATGTCAGTTCTTGACCTTTTCACATACATAATACATACATAGATAGACTGTAGAAGACTGCAACTGTAACCATGCTCATTCTAACCCTACTCTTTCAATAAACTAAATTGCGACATCTCTATTTTATGCCCCATGTGATTGTGGAAGCTATTAAACGAATAGAACAATTTATTCTTTGTTCTTATGATATCTAAATTAAAAAATTATGAATATGAATATAGGTCTTTTATAAATGTTTATAATGTTTATAATACTGAATACTGTATCAATTTACTTACAAAGAAAGGCGTGAGTGAGAAGCGGGGAACGACGTGAATACTGAATACTGAGAATTTGGACGAGACACGGCCAGTTTAAATATGATTAGTAGTTCTGACGTGACTAACTGGGTGTCACAACAGTTGGTAATTAATTTAGGTACCTACTTGTAAATTAAATCTCCCGCCTTGGCCGTGCCCTCAAAGTCATTCCACACAACCAATAATAGGCCAAGAACGCTTCTTTTAGCATCACCACTGTATATAAGTGTACAACAATAGCCAAATTCTGGTGTTTTTCGATAATGAATTGATAAGATGTCAATATACCAAATGCACCAAATGCCAAATAATGCCAAATAACAGACCCATTTCCCCTAAAATATAATCCACAACATAGTATCAAATGAAGAAATGCTAGAAAAAATATTAGTTTTACCGGAAAAAAAAAACATTCATCGATAAACATCGATTTAAAGTTTATTTTTTTGTGGGCTTTATTAAGGCTTATTTATTAAGATTAAGACTGACGAAAAAGTATAGATTTCAGCACAACAGAGTATTATCGAAATGAACAAAAATAGATGCTAGCCAATTGTGCAAGATTTAGCACCTCTGCATATTTCCTCATTCGCATATTTTGTTCTAGCCTATACAGTATATATTTTTGGCATCAGTAAGCAGTAATGTTTAAGTCTTTTGTTATAAGCTAATAATTTGACCCCCATTCAAAGGTATGTTGCAGCTAGTACACGGTGATCTGGGCGACGAGGTAGGATGGACATTATATGGATGAATCCTAAGTCTAACAAAACCAGACGCAACAAGCTAGACTTCTCTAGATACGGCGCATAGCGCCCTGTGACACGCGCCTATGCCCAACCCTTTTTATTTTGCATCTAACCCTAACCTAATTCCAAATCTAAATTAGCCAAGCCCGAACCGAAGGACCGCTTAAACTCGACCATTCTCGAGTTTTGGGCCCAAATTACTTAGGCACTGTGACCCTTGGTGACCAAATTTATACATTGTTTTAACAGCCAGTAAAAACTGCTTATTAGTAAAGTACTATGGAGGAAGAAGCGTATCGAGCCGAAACCGGAAATAATTTTCAAGATGCCAATAGTCGAAACTATTAGAAAAGCCAACGCAACCGTGGCTCCGGCACCCGCCGAGATCATAATGGAGCCCAATCAGGAGGTGGAGGAGGAGTCAGAGGACCAAACAATGGCCCCCGCCCCCACGCAGCCCACCCAGAGCACGCGGGCCACCAAGACTGACCCCACAGGTAACTCTCAGTCCCTTCATTTTCCAAGACAATAATTACCCAATGAACTTCTGTGCTTGTAGATACCAAATTTAAGCAACAAAAGCTTCCCTGCTGTCGACCCGTCATTGACCCCAAGCACATGTTCGGGCTCTTCATCCTTGTAGGGGCCGCCTTTGCTGGGCTCGGCGCCTACCTGTTCCTCAAGGCCGGGGGTGTGTCTGAGCGGAAAATAGACTACACGCAGTGCACTAACAAGCTTCCGGGCACGGATAGCGGGAAGACATGTGCTAACGTAATCGGTGGGCATATTGACCCCTTAAGGCAGGCAGCGCGCCCCGACTGTGAGTGTCGCCTAACGTTTGAAATCGGCTCGGCCTTTAAAGTAAGTCAATGTCTTGTTAACTGTTTGTTGAAGGCACTTTCTTAGAGGTTGTCCCATCTGACGTTGTTTGAATTTTGAAATAGGGCAACGTCTACATGTACTACGAGCTCACTAACTTCTACCAGAATCACCGGCGATACGTTCGGGACGTGAATGACGTCCAACTGAGCGGTGAGATCACAAAGCAGAAGAAGCCGGACGAGAACTGCAGGAAACCATACCGATTCTTAATGTCGGGTAAGTTGGGTCAATTCTGCACAAAATCCCACTCTAACCGTTCTTACATACTAGTATGTATGTATGTACATATGTACTACAGGGAGTTCGGAGTCCACCACCGACCTCTACTGGCCTTGCGGGCGGATTGCGAACTCAATGTTCCGGGACGTCATCCAAATGATGTATTTGGGCCAGTCGGGCACTGACCCGCCAGTAACGGTTCCGCTCACGAAGAGCGGGATAGCATGGAAATCGGATAAGGCCAAGCGGTTTAGGAATCCGAGATCCACATGGAATACTGCCACGCGAGACGCCTTCTCCTCGTCCGATGGGTACAAGCTCACCAAACCGCCCTGTAAGTCACTGTGACAAGTCGGATTTTTAATCGGTCGCTGGATTACATTGAGACAAACAAAATGTTAGCGTACGACTGTGGATTGTGGCATAAAAGGTTTTCCATTTTCCAGCCTGGAAGCAGAGCCGCTGGGATCAGGACAACGAAGGGGTCACAGATGAGGACCTCATTGTCTGGATGCGTGTGGCGGCCCTGCCCAACTTCCGTAAACTCTACCGGATCCTTAAGAGGAATGGGCCGTTCACTAATGGCTTGCCCAAAGGGAAGTATCTCCTGATAATTGGCTACTGTAAGACAATATTTCAAATTTCAAGGTCTAGATAGTTAGCCAAATAGCGCGTAAGGCTAATTTCGGCCTTCTTTCCAGCCTTTCCCGTACACACGTTCAAGGGGACCAAGTCCATCGTGCTCACCACCGAGAAGACTTTCGGAGGACAAAGCCTACTACTTGCCTATGCCTACATGGGCCTTGGTGGGATTTGCCTCTTCTTCGGAGTAATCTTTTTCATGCTCTTCCTCTATGAGCGGCAGTACTTTCAGTCTCAACGGGCACCCAGTCGGCCCTAGATTTAGCTTTAACCTATGACCTTGATCTCAAATTGTAAAGAAGGAAATTAGGATTGGTGCCCAATAAATATGCCCATAATTTCAAATACCTAATACATAGAACCGTTTCTGTTTATTGAATACTCAGCATATGGATTGTAGATTAGAGGGACCAACCCGGTATTCTACAGGTTTTTCCTGGAGTGTTGAAGTTACCAAATGACTTAGACTGAGATTGAGTATAATTCCGTACAATAACTAGAATGATTGATAAATAGACAGCTATTAGAAACTGTGGTTTATATATATGGCATCAGCATTTGTAATAAGGTTGAGAAGATATTCCCACTTATTGCTGTAAACTGTAATTGTGTATAACGTCGTTACATACTAACTTTTTCAGGCTGCCTCTTCGGATGCTCGTCGAGCCGCTGCAGCTCTCAGTAGGGCCGGATCCCGGAGCTTGGCCTGAAGCACTTGATTCTCATGTTTCATTTGACCCAGGTCAGCCTTCAGGCGGTCCAGCTTCCCCTCAACGTTTTTCCCTTTCTCTAGCTCTAGCTTGTCCTCCAAGTCCCTGAGTAGCCGCTTCGAGTTCCCAATGTCCTCTAGAACCTTAATTATCCGGGAGAAGTCAGAGTGGATTGCCACGAGGAGCCGGTAGGACTGGGCCACGTTCTTATCCTTCTCAGCATCCTGCAAGTCAAAATCAAATTACGAAAAACGTAGTGCTGGAAATCTGACTTATTCTTAGAAGTTCCAGCTACTAACCTTAAAGATAAGCTCATCCGCGACGGCGAAGGTCCGGTCCAGCCTTCCCGACAGCGTATTAATATCCTTCTGTATTTCCTTAGTGTCATTTAGAACTTTCGTGATTTCCTTCTTCTGTTTCTTTATGTTCACAATTATTTCAGAGATACGTTTCGTATAGGCTGACCTAAATAAGTAAACGTGACGATTTATGGCTGACATCTGACGTTCTGGAATGTGTTATAATGATAGTTAAAATATGGTACGTTACCGGTTCAAGTCCTTTGGCATTTTCCCGAACTCAATCAACAAATTAGTGTAGGCTTCCTCCTTGACTCGGGCTTCGGCCCCCATTTCCCTCAGTTGAACCTTAAGGGACCGAATTTCATCTCTTTGCCTGGCAGACTCGGACTGTAATAAAACTTAACATTTAGACTATTTCATATAAGTTTAGACATTGAACAACTTGAACAACCATCACTCACATTTTTTGGAGAATTCTTATCCTGCTTAGCTCGAATATCTTTAATCAAGGGCTGCCTGTGCTGTTCCCACTGGTCTGACAACTTTAGTATTTTCTCCACTTGATTCTCAACAGCCTTTTTTACTTTATCCAAACCGTCTTCGGAGCCGTCAAGCAGGACCTGTGTCTTTCTCTTCCGGTCTAAAGCCTTTTCTCTCCCTTCTATTTCAGCTCGGAGCCTCTCGATTTCCGCCTCCGTTGCTGCCGTTGACCTTCCTAATTCGCTTATTGACTTCTCTTTTAACTTGAGTTCAAGAGCCTTTGTTTTGGACTCCTCTTGCATTGATTTGATTCTTTGGGCCGCCTCTGCAGCTGCTTTCTCTTCAGCTTCTTCTAAGGCCTGCCGCTCGGCTTGCCTATCAATTAGGTTGGGCTTTTCTTTTATTGGAGGCTTTGGGCGGGGTTTGGGAACAGGTTTCTCTGCTATTTTTGGCTTTTCGGGTATTTGCGGCTTTGGTGGTTCTGGAATGATTTCAGGCTCATCCGGGTCACCGAAGTCGTCATCATCGTCTTCTACTGGTGGAGGCAACTGCGGTATTATTGGTCGAGGAGGTTCGGACTTTTTAAACTTTGCCCTTTCCTTGGCAAATGTGAGGTCGGCCAAGTGACTTGCGTAAAATCGTAAGGTTTCTGTAAAAGCATGATATGATGTTAGTGAAATACTGATCTCTAAGCACACGGTTTAGTAGTAGACCTTTCGGTAGAGAGTCCACGTCTACAGCGGCCGGAAGGCGAATCCCACAGACCTCCGTCCCATTCGTATTTGAAAATGCATTATTATTAGCAGCTTCAAATTCTTCATTTTCTTGAGCAATTCGTGAGAGGAGGGTCTCAATCTTGTCGCCCACGTCCATATCTAGGTCCTTAGGCAGTTTCTCCATCATGAAAATAAGTAGCTTTCTTGTATCAGCTTCGGTGGGGTAGAGGAATGACTGACATCCTATTTCTTCCTTGAACCCAAGGTCCTGCATTCATCAAGCGTCGAGATTAGGACTAAGTACTAATGCACAGTAGGTATGGAACTCAAATTCGTAAATTATACCGTTATTGCTTGAGAAATCTGTGAGGCCACTTTGTAACGTCCAGACATTGAGACGTTCTCATCATAACGCGGGACTTCTAGGTCTGGACGAATCAGCTCAAAACATCTGGACACGCATTTAATTATTTGGGAAGGGGAGAGTTCCCCGATTCTGGACCCGACGTCACTGCGACAATTATTCATTATTGTTAACATAAGAAAATTGTAACTAGCTCTCCCTTCACACTTCACTTGAATTACTAATCATTCATTCATTCATGAATGTCAACACCAATGTCAATTTACCATCCGATTTCTTTTAGTGTGTAGATTAGGATTGAATCGACTTCCTCCATGATCGCACCTCCTTTGTCCTTGACCTGCCCCTCCGAAAAGCCTTATCACCTGCCGAAAATTGGGGAAACGAGCAAAAGGTTAATCATATTATTATTATAAGGTTTTGACCGCTAACATGCATCACACATTTGAGCTAGTCCGAAACGTAATTAACAAATTACTAATTTTAATAAAATTAGAAGATTAATATTTTCTATTTAGACTTTTGCAGGAAATGTAACACAGGTAATACCTAATGCCTGAGTCCCAGGTCACAGCGTCTAAAGGTACTAAGTTGGTGACGAGCTCTGCTGCAGACTTCAAAATTAATTTTGAATTTGGGATTTTTTAAAAAAGAAAAGGCGAAATTCTAAACTGTCAATTCTTTTGAAAGTGCTCGTCACTCCATCCCACGTGGAATGTGTTTTGTATGCGTGCTGAGTTCTGGGGCACGGTGAGAAACTCAAATTAATCCGCAGGGCGTAGAAGTTAAAAGAGCTTAATGTACATTTAAGTGTACGAGTTGCTACGTTCCAGATTAAGTGTATCTACATCAGAAGGGATTTGGGCGGGAATTAAGCTCTGGGCTTCACTCGCATTTGCAATTTTTCTTTTGTCTCTTTTTAACAAAGGGAGTTTGGAAACCGGGGCGTCACATTACCCAGTTACAGTCTTGCTAATTTTAGTTGCCGATTTTTTTTTCAAAGGGAAAAGAGGCTTGGAGACATCTAGGACACTTTAGGAGTGTTGTCATCTACAGCAAAGGTCAGTGTTGAAGTACAAAATGTAGTAAAGTGTAGTTGCTATTTTGTCGGGATTTCCTGTTGTATGCTCATCCTTTCCTTAGCAGGTCAAGGTTCAATTAAAAGAGCCTTACCTTCCGTAACCTTATTCGACACGTAATGCATACTGCATACCCGGATACCCAACCCAGGTGGGACTTATTCCTCCGATGCTCAGGCTGGGTTGGGTATCCCGACAAATATATGTATGTACTCAACAAGTACAAGGTTTCATATCAATTACAGTTTAATATACTTTGTAGTCCTTGATCCTTTATCCTTACTAGAAACTAGTACTAATCTAATTACTAATAGTCATCCTAGCACTAAATCGTACGTATATAGCCAAGCACTTTTAGAGCATTACGACGTTTGGTAGCTCTGTAGTTGAGCTAACTAAAAAATCTTGAAATACGTAAAGTAGCCTAAGATAAATTAAAATTAAATGAAACTGTTACACTAGCAAATTCACCAAAGAGCGGAGAGAGGATTCGCCAAATGGACGTCAGTGCAGGAGCCAAATTCAACATCAGTGCAGTTTGCGCAGCCAATACTTAGTGAAATATAGAGAGAGATTCGACTTTATTTCCTTGCTTTCCATATGTAAGGTTTTACCGTATTATTACTTTTTAGATTAGAATATTTCCTCGTCCAAAATGTCGCAATGTGAAGGAGACACAACAAGCTTAGCCACATCCTTACAAACTCAAACTGACTTGGTTGGAAGTAGTGTGCCCACGACAGAGAAGTCAACACAGTCTGGAGTTGGTGTCAATGCTGTCACTACGGAGAAAGCAACACAGTCTCTGTCTGAGAATGGAACTAAATCTAAAGCTAATGGAGACGGAGCCGTTAAGAACAAGGACGAGGAGCAATATTTGGATCTGATTCGTACGATTCTGACGAAGGGAAGCAAGCGGAGTGACCGGACCGGAGTTGGAACCATTTCTGTCTTTGGTGCCCAAATGAGGTTCAGTCTTCGAGACGGTAAGTCTACAAGCGAAAGCTAGGCTATGGCTATGACTACTGTGTATCACATAATTGATTATTAAATGTTTCCCTCTTTATTCGTATGATGCAGTGTTTCAAGTTTTCATATTTTTGGCAGGCGTCTTACCACTCCTCACCACAAAACGCGTCTTTGTACGAGGAGTAATCGAGGAGCTCCTCTGGTTTATCAAGGGCAGTACGAATGCTGCGGAGCTCCAGGAGGTAGGAGTACACATTTGGGACGGCAACTCATCTCGTCAGTTCCTTGACTCCCGTGGCTTCACTGACCGTGAGGAAGGGGATCTGGGCCCTGTCTATGGATTCCAATGGCGTCACTTTGGGGCACAGTACAAGACCATGCGGGACAACTACGAAGGTCAGGGTGTGGATCAGTTGGCTGAAGTCATTAGGATGATCAAGGAGGAGCCGGACTCTCGGAGGATCATAATGTCAGCCTGGAATCCCTCAGATCTTCCGCTCATGGCCCTACCCCCCTGTCACTGCCTGGCCCAATTCTATGTGGATATGGACAAGAAGGAACTCTCGTGTCAACTTTACCAACGCTCGGCCGATGTTGGTCTAGGTAGGCCCAAATTTTTAATTATCAATTTGGTTATTAGGAACCAGCTAAGTTTTGCATTCAAATGGATACAATTAGTTGTTCGAATGTGTACGAAGGAAGACGTGACATTTCACATAAAGCAAGGAACTTTTGAAGTTTTAACCAAATTAGTAATTATTCCTCGAGAAGTGGAGCCAGCTTCCCGGCCTTGTGCAGCTTGAAAGTATCATCACATCCTCCGATGTGCTTCTGGTTTATGAAAATATTCGGCACGGTGGACTGTTGTGTCTTTCTCTTTAGGGCATCCTGAATCAGAGCCCCGTCCTCTGTAATTATCACAGGATTAGTTCATTATTTGCCGATCGCCATTATTTTGCAAAATTAGTTGCGACTGGTGATTCGCGTATTACCTGAATTAATTTGGTCGAGCTCGATCTCATGTGCGTTTGCGTTTAGCTCTTTCAGAAGCTTCTTGGCCTGAAAGTTGTTAATTCCCCAAATATAGTGAATTAGCACTTAGCACATTTGTCGATTTAGCCATTTTATAATTGACTCCCATGTGCCGTACCTTTACACAGTATGGACAATAGGACTTGCTAAACACTACCACTTTGTGCTCATTAATTGTCGCCTCGACGAAGGCTAGGGCCTCCTCTGCATTATTCACAAGTCTTGGCATGTTCGAATTGGAACTCAAAGCTCTCTGAAATTCAAAAAGATAAATAATTATTAACTCAGCTAAATTATATGTATTTCCCTACAAATACAATACTTGTATCGCAATGATCAATAATATCCTGCTTAAATGCTCATTAAATATTCGAATTTATACCACTATATTTCCCATCTCTACCAATATTTTCCCACTTAAATACTGATTTGTTAAACATGCAATTAATACTTGATGATATTCTTGTATAATAGAAATGTTCAGAATTACGGTTCTACGGGAAAAAAACCCAGATGTTGAGCAGTGAGGTTTATACGGGAAACAGGTTGGGGATGAGTTCTTGAGTGTGTCTGTCTTGTGACTTTGCAAAGTCGATTGACGGTGAAGTTTCTCGATGGTTTGAGTTTGGGTTGCTGATAACAACGCTGCTGGATACTTGACGTTATGTACCTAGTTGCGTTATCTCTTCGGGAGATTGTTTATACTTAGTGCTGATATCATGGCCAAAGCATTTGGTCGACAGCATGCCATGACGAATTAATTTGCCCTTTATTCCAGCAATTATGACAATCACACAGGGAAAGGGCACGAAACTAATCGAACCTAGAATTGAGTCAATTTGTTGTAAAACAATAACTTTATCATTATATTCTGCAAATGCGGCAAAAACTGTTGTGCGACATTACATACTGACTAGCAAGTTACCGAATCTTACGATTCGGGAAGGAGGTTCTGGCTCTACATCTCAATTTCCAATAGTACTTTCAGAGTAATTGAGAATGTGGAGTGGAATGTCGCATTCTAGTCTAGAGTGAAATTGAGTCTCTGATGTAACCTTAACAGTTATAAAAAAAATAGTTTTTGGGAGTTTTCAAAAACCTTGCTTATTATTCTGCATGGCCTCGTGAATCCAAAGCCGATGCTAACTGAAAACCCCGGTAGGTCGGAAACCGGTTTGTCGAATGTATTCATGCTACACATGTCCGTTGTCCGTACGATCATTTTCAAAGGTCAGGGCCACGCGCTCTTAAATGCCCATAACTCTAACCAGTAGACTGATTTGAAAGCGGACTTCACCAATGGATTCTACTGATGGCGCTGTGTCGTTTGATGCTAAATCGTTTGGGTCAAACATCAAGGTCAACCTCCAATCTACTAAATAAACAATGTAGATTGTACTAGTTTCCAATACGGCTTCAGTAATTGATTTTTCATAATGTTAAGGTATTAAAATCGTCAGGTCAAAGGTCAAGGTCATGGTCTGCAGTGTTTAAATACCTTTAAATCTCGGACTATTGAAACGATTTGAAAACGGTTTTCACCAAATGATTCCTCATAATGGCGCTGTTTAAAGCCTCTGGCCAAGTGTCAGGGTCATATTAGATATAGTCTGTGGTCTGACGTGACACATTATCACTTACCACGCTCCGCTCTTTGGCTATGCCCATTACTTGAATTATTAAGTATGCAATACACATCTTCATTGTTTTCATCAATATTTTTCAATGGGATTATAAGTAGCAATTAATCAAGGTGTAACCCTATGTTAGCTATTAGACAAACTACTACGTTATATATTAGTAGTATTTCTTCGTATATAATACCTAGCGATTTATATCAAAAATCAAAGTTTGAATCACGCTTTGGAAACAGATTAATGTCCCAGTTCGTAATTCACAATTCAACGTTCAGTATATCGTACATGAAGTATTTAGCTTATAGCCTATTTCACCACTTGAGGAGTAGGAACTACAGATAAATAATAATTTCTATGCAGTTCAGATAATAATGCGCATGAATGAGGGAAACTGTACTGGTACAATTAAAGCTTACAACTATTCCGGCGAATTTGGCACCCTTACAAATAAACCAGCATGTTGGTAAATAAACATATGTCCATAATTTTGTAAATATATACCAACATGTCCATAATATCCATAGAATAAATTATGGCCAATGGAGCGCGTACTCTAGAAATGCATTTAAAAAAAAAAAGTAGTTGTTGGTTGCTGAGCGCGAGCTTGTTGGCTATTCCTGATGTTTGTCCATTCCGACACTACATAGTATTGATTACAATTTCGAATCTCATTGACGCAACAAATATATAGCTAAATTTTGTCGATTCATGCCCTGTTAACCCAAGTGATTGATAAACTTTCAAGCTATAAGTTACACGTCGGATATGTCAAACCTTTATATTCTGATATGTTTTCATCCGCATCCGCTCCCCCCCTCTCCTAAAAATAAATGCTGAAGCTTTTAGTTTTTAAGGGTTAGTTAAGTTAGTTTTAGAATCCTAATAGATGTTCTATGCTATTTCTCCGCAATTCTAGGTAAGAGATTTAATACGGAAATACATAGGGGATACAGTACAAGGAAACGACTTTAGTTGGGTTTACATTTTTTTATTCGTGTTTTTGTGTTTTTAGAAACTATTGTATTCATTTTTTTTATGTAGTATGTAATTTTAATGTTTTTTAAGGTATTTTTTTTTACTCATTTTCTTTTTCTACACAACACGATGGAAAATCTTAACTGCCTAATTTTAATTTTGCGCGTTTGTGACAGAAATCAATCCTTTGAGTCCTAAGCATTTTTGTAGACATTTTAAATACCCGATACTACTCATATTTCACTAATCTGAAAATATTTTCACTCTAAGTGGAATCCGAACAAGTTATGACGGTTTAAAGTTGAAAGGAGAAGTCCCGTAATTTTACTGGGCGGTCATAAAATTTAATTATCATAAAATATACTGAACACATAAAATAGGATATTACTATGTGTCTGGTGTTTTACTTATACATACGGGCGGGTACTAAAGGCAAACTTTCCTGTAGTATTACCCGTATGTATATTCTCGATGCTCAAAATTGTAAATGTAGGTTTTCAACTCCGCCACCTAAGATATAAATCCATGGTGTCCGAGTGAAAACCCTGATAACAGGATCTACAATTTTGAGCATCGAGAGTACGTAAAACACCAGATCATATTAATAGTTGTCTGGTGTTTTACTAATACATACGGGTAGGTGCTAAAGGCATACTTAGATACCTTGCAGTATTACCCGTATATATATTCTCGGTGCTACATAGATATTGTTCATAGATCCTGTTCAGTGTTTTCCACTCTGCCGCCTCAGATATAAATCCGTGGCGTCAGGTGAAAACTCTGATAGCAGGATCTACAATTTTGAAATAGCACCGAGAGTACGTAAAACACCAGACAACCAATTTAATAGCATATTATAATAGTTGTCTGGTGTTTTACTAATACATACGGGTATTGCTAAAGGCATACTTAGATACCTTGCAGTATTACCCGTATATATACTCTCGGTGCTCGAAATGGTGTACATGTAGATCCTGTCCAGGGTTTTCCACTCCGCCGCCTCAGATATAAATCCGTGGCGTCAGGTGAAAACTCTGATAGCAGGATCTACAATTT
>JAQFZY010001091.1:0-18188 GCA_034696285.1 Hypogastrura burkilli
TTTAACCCGTGTCACGTTAGGTTAGGTTTGGATTTTAACCCGTGTTAAGTTAGGTTAGGTTTGGATTTTAATCCGTGTCAAGTTAGGTTAGGTTTGGATTTTACCCCGTGTCAAGTTACTTAGGTTTGTATTTTAACCCGTGTCACGTTAGGTTAGGTTTGGATTTTAACCCGTGTTAAGTTAGGTTAGGTTTGGATTTTAATCCGTGTCAAGTTAGGTTAGGTTTGGATTTTACCCCGTGTCAAGTTACTTAGGTTTGTATTTTAACCCGTGTCACGTTAGGTTAGGTTTGGATTTTAACCCGTGTTAAGTTAGGTTAGGTTTGGATTTTAATCCGTGCCAAGTTAGGTAATATTTGGATTTTACCCCGTGTCAAGTTAGTTAGGTTTGGATTTTAACCCGTGTCAAGTTAGGTTAGGTTTGGCTTTTAACCCGTGTCACGTTAGGTTAGGTTTGGATTTTAACCCCTGTTAAGTTATGTTAGGTTTGGATTTTAACCCGTGTCAATTTAGGTTAGGTTTGGATTTTAACCCGTGTTAAGTTAGGTTAGGTTTGGATTTTAGCCCGTGTCAAGTTAGGTTAGGTTTCAACTTTCACCTTAATTATTAAGTTAGGTTGGGTTTGGAGATTTAGGGATGGTTTGAATTTTCAACTTTCACCTTGCGAAGTTAGGGTATCACTTTCACTTTTCCCCGTCCAAAATTAGGTTAGGTTTAAATTTTTACATAGTACAGTATTTTGCTTAGAAAGTATTTATGAGTTTATTAAAATCATTTTAGTCGACCATACAGTACAGAATTGAGCCAGAACCCGTGTTTACTCGTAAGGGAATTATGGATTGTATGTACTACATAATTCTAAAATCCGATGCTTAAGAAGCGTGAAGCCTACAAACTGTACTTATCTAAGCTTTATCTTGTTTGCTGCTCCGACCATTACATTGTGGGCTCTCCAATTTTTTCATATTATTATGGCATGATGCTCCAAGCCCGTTACATAGCAAGAAAAAATATATTACAAAAGATAAAACTTATCCCTTTCCAGGCTAGTGAAAGTAATGAGGGAAAAGTTTCTCAAATAGGAGAAAACTGTTATTAGACTCTCTGTAGCCCGGGAAAGGAAAATGAGTGGCAGAAGTCCGAGACTGAAGTATGTAATACAGTGAAAGTTGAGATTGGATACTACGTAACGTATGTACGTAGTTCTAGATTAGGATTCGGATTGGATGGTCCGACTTTTTATGCTTTCTCCCGTATGCAGATTTTCCCATGTCTCAGCTCAGGGCAGGGATGAGTTAGAGTTTAATCCAAAATTACGGAGGCCCCATGCTGTGCCAGACGAAGGAACTTGGGTATTACTTTTATGACCAAAACTCGGGATTTTCTCCGTTTCGGTCCTCAGCCTGAAACCTAGGAAACATCTAATAGGTGTGTGGGAATAAATTAGAGTAGGTCTACGGGCTCAGGGTTTTTGAGCCCAGGGTCCTGGAAATTGAATTTATTCATGTAATGGTCGGAGATTATGTGTATAATGTAATTACCATATCGTAGTCTCTACGTGTGCCTGGCTACAGCTACAGTTGTACAATATATAGTGCAGTTAATCCGTACCCGGGCATGTTCTAGCTCAATTGTAGAAAGCCTCTCCGGAAAATCATAGTAATTTAATCTAAGAACCGTACCTTTGCTTAATACGGAGATTCAGCAGTTTTTTAGTCGACAGCAATTTTATAAAAGCTTTACTCGAGACCAGCTTTAATTAAGTTGACTAAACTAATATGCCTGGATCCTGGACCGCTATTGACCATTGACCCCGGGCCATGCCCGCATGTTTCAATGTTGACTTTCTCCGTCAAACTCAAGCCGAACCTTTTGGTCCGTGTATAAGTATAATTGAGCTGTCAAGGCTGACGTTTGGCGATGGAGTCAAAAGCCAACCATGTTTGAGGCCCGAGTTAATGACGGGCATTATCGGGTCCATCAGGGATTCTCGCCACATTGACATTGGGCTACCTTGTGTCCCCATTGACAGGCTTAGGCTTAATATTTAATCCAGCCTGCCTTCCCGCGGACTTGACATTGAGAACTTGAGCAGCGGCCTCAGTACCTACCTAGTATAATGAGTGCTCTATTTAGCCAGGAACGTCCCTGTAGGTAATCCTCCCTGCCACTCTTTAAATTAAAATATTTCTACTCCTTGACTCCTGTCTCTCTGTTCGGGCCCACGAACTTTTTGTCTCCTAACGAACTCCTTGACTAGACTTCAAATGAGAGGTTTAGGGGGGAAAAGCTTTTAGCTTGAGCTCCATAGCCACCTTTGTGTACCCAATAGGCATTTGGTATAGGGCGAAGGAGCTCATCTTGAGGCCTTTTAATTTTCTTTTTTTCGCATGCCCTTTTGTTTTGAAGAGCTGAGGGCTGAGCCTGAGATGGGCTACATAATCTAATGTTATGTGAGACTGAGGACTGGGCTTATGGCCTGTTACTACGAACTACGTTGAAACGAAGAGTAATGAAATGAAAATGCGTGTGGGCCCAGGGGAGGATGACGTTCCGAGATGAGCATGACTGACTTTTTTCCGCCCCACAGACAGTAGGTTCGGCAGAATAGGCATCGACTTGGTAGGGTTACCTGCTCGGGCTGGAGGCCCAGCGGCTAATACATAGTAATACGAGCTGGGCGGGGAGCAGAAGTTGGAACTTTTCCCGTGCCGGAAGACTGGAGGCCAGCCAGGCCTATGGCGGCATGAAGAATGGAGGAGAAAGTTTAAAAAAAGATGGGCCGAGTCTTTTTTCTTTCTACTCATTCATAACGGAAGGGAGGGGCTTGAGGTCAATTGTGGCCTGGAGTTTAGGTCAGTCCATGGAAGATGGGCTTATTCAGGAAATCCATGAAAAATTCAAACCTAAGCTAATTTGTAAGCAAGTACTATCAGAAACTCAGACCAGACCTGTCAAGCCAGAAACAAGTGTCGAATTTAAAGCTAGCCGAATTTTCAAGCAAGTATTGGAAATTCAAAGCTAGCCTAAGTTGTATTCAAGACGTAACCTAATTTATAAGCAAGTTTGTGAATTTTTGATTTACAAAGAACTCTAACTCTGTCGCATGAGAAATATTAATTTTTAGCTAAAATGTGCATAGATGCAGTTAATGATACTGCTATTATGTTAGATGTGCACTATGAGCTACATAGAACGACATAATCCCGCTAAATTTTAGCAACTCCTCTGGCTAGTTTAAAATGTGTCATGCTAAATGCTAAACTCAATATTTTTTATGGGGCATTAAATATAAGCCTTTACACAGTAGTTGAAATAATCTAGGTTACACGCATACGGAGTTGAGCTTGTACTATTTTAATCTAAGCATTGCGTACTTGATACTCAAAAATTTGAGGAAGAGACTTTCTCCTTTTGTGCTACTGATTGTAGAGTGTAGTGTGTAGACCTACAGCTGCCATAGTAGGGTATCCCTATGATATTCGGAATTCTACAGATTCTTGATTTTCCGGCTGGCCTACTATAATTCCCTAATTCCGAAATTCCTCCTTTGAAACAATGGTCGTGGGATGAAGTCAAAGGTGAAAGTAAAAGGACCTGGGCTCCCTTCCATTTTATATATTGGAGGCATTCTTTTACGAGCCGTTTGGGGTCTGCGTAGGTTCGGTATACTACTGTATATATAGTATAGTGCATTGCGGGAATTGGGATCCGGAGTGCGGACGGCTGATATTTTGGGAATGGATGTGCATCCTACATGACACTCATTTATTTGGTCGTGCCCGGAATTCCAATAATATAAGCCCAAGGAGCTGGTACGGCTAGTGGCCGCCTCTCTACTATAAACTATAACGGAAACGGGTAAATTTCTAGTACGCCGCCAATTGGGAGCAAGGGCGAGTGAAAGCAAATAGCAAATTGACTTTGTTGAAACTAAAACAGAAAATTTTGAATTAGCGGCGGAGCCAGGCCACAGGCCACTTCAAGTTACCCTTGACTCGAGTTGACTTCCAAAGTTTTGGTAGCTGTTGACAAAGCGTGGTTTTTGCGGAATCTGACATGGGGCCTTTTCGTTTTCTCTATATTAGAGAAGTAGTGGAGAAAGTTCCGGTGCTTGTTGGTCCGGGTGTCAGGGCCCAGATATGAAGAGGAGCCCTGGCTAGGGAGACAAATGGGCTATAATGGGCCTAGTAATAGTGGGAATGAAAAGCTGCGCGGAGAGTGGCTGGGAGATGAAATTCTTCGACCGAATTTTGAGACTTGGTTCCTGGACTTCCCTCGCCTTAGAAATCTCGGAGAATGGACTCTGGGCTCTTTGAAGGAAGAAGCCCAGATTTAGCCTAGACAAAATCCTTCATTGTCCATCGTCCAGACGAGCAGCTTATGTCGATTGACCAAATAAAGGAAGAAGGAAGAATGTATTACATATTACCTAGATGGTAGACAATTTGCAAAGCTGGATTTTGCTACCGGAAAAAACTGCAATATGCGTAAACTAGTTTTTGTAGTCGAACTAGCTTAACTTCATTTAGGCTAAGAACAGTAAATTTTTTGGCGAAACTTGTAGGCGAAAATCTGCATTTTTTCCGGCAGTGGATTCAAAAAAGATTTTAAAGAAAAAATAGTCTAGATAGTTTAATGTACTAAATTATTTAGGTATATCTTGATTTACCAAATAAAGGAAGGTAAATTGGGAAAACGTGTTTGTTTTTTTACCTACTCTATATCAGCCGGAAAAAAATATATTTAGTAGAATAAAATCTATTGTAGAATCCTAAACCTAACCTAACCTAAATATACATAGTCTAACAACAGTAAATTAACCTAATAGGTCTTAGTGTAACCAGACCTAACCCAAATTCGAGTTAATTAGCGAAATGGATTCTGTATTTCTCGGTAGAATCTCAATTTTATCCGACTGCGGATTACAACCATAAATGGGAATGACGAGAACGCCCTTTTTCATTCTAAACGGATAATGAGAGTGGTCGCCGGAGCGTCGTCAGTTCTTTTTGCAGCTGCTATGTTAGGCCGTTGGCCTGAATTTTTGTATGCATATTGACTTTTGACTTTTGACCAGAATTAACCTAGACGCCAGGCCTGCCGGTGCCTCTGCGTGTTCATGTTTATACGTTATAGTATAATCTTTAATGAGGAGGTCATCATAATTATACCTGGATGTGGGCTCTCCACGTGTGGATACTCGAGAACCGGCCTAAATTATTGGTCATTATTTTGGCAATTCTCCGTGTGGATGCTAATGGGCTCAGGAGGGCTAGCAGGAAGGTGTTAGTGTTGTGGTTGAGGTGCGAGCCCTTGCATGATTTACTGCGACGCCTAATGACGCCCGACAGAGGATAATGGCGCAGATCTTCCGGATAGGCTTAAGTGTTTACGATACTACGAACTACGACCTGCCTCCCTAATTTACATAGAAATTGAGATGCTGGCTGATACGTATTGATTCCAAGAGCGGGGATTGAATGTATGGAGTTCCTGGTACAATTATCCGAGGGAGGATCTCGTTTCATTTCGAATTCAGAGAAATCCCCAAAATAGGCCCGCGCTCCTTGACATTTGACTCCGTACGCTAGGCTAATGGTTAAGGTATTGTATTCATTGGCCACGTGACTTATCCCCTGTTTTTCTTCCATTATTTCCAGCTCTCATCGAAGATAGACGCAGACTTATTTTTGGAGGACGAGGCCTCGGGGGACGGGGATGACCTGGAGCGGACGGGCTCCGGAGCCCGCGGGGATCACGATGACGAAGACTCCATAATAGACAAGAGCCCCTATGACCCCAAGTCCCGGGCCCCCGGCGGGGGTCATTCCAACAATCCCGACATCACGTTCATTGAGACCAAGGACGGCCTGAGCCCGGGCGGGACCGGCGGGAGTGACAACCGGATCCCATCACCACCCGACGGTACCCATGTCTTTGACCCCAAGCATGAGTCAACAGCCTCATTCTTCTCACAGCCCGGCATTCTAGCGGGTAAGCAGAAGGGGTCCGTGGCGTAGCCCAATAGCGCCCCGGGATATCTTGCCAATGTACATTAGGTACTAGACAAGACGGGGGCAAAAGCGACCAACTATTTGTCAGATTTTAGGATTTATAATGGCATTAACACAACGTAGCCGAAATGCGGCAAGTCCTTGGCCAGTTTTGCGTTGTCATGTCGTGCGCGTGCGCACACTACTCGAAGGACTACGTTTTTGACGATCTGTTAAACTTAGTATTGTGCTGCCTAAAAAATAAATACAAAATATGCAATACGGCGTGTTTTAGTCGTTATATCGGATTCGTACGCGATTCGTATTGAATATACTCTATCTACGTAATAATGTTTAGTTGACATCTAGATTTGCTCGTTTCCATCTTTGGTTTGGGTTAAAGTTTATATATTTTAAGCAGCATTATTAAATGCAAGCCATTCTGATAGGGATCTAACATGGGCAGGCATAAGCAAACTGGAGAGTTCCCTAATTTATGACCATTTTTTATACCAGGTAGTATTTAAGCGCAGACTTTATGCAGACAGTAACTCACGACTCTCCTGTTCCAACCGCTTTTAATTATTCAGCCCTTGACTCTCATTCCCATTGTTGTTGTTCTTGGCCGGCTCAGACATGGAAGAAGTAATTTGTTTACGTTCCCTCCTTAGGAAATGCGTTGCTGCGTAGGCCTGGCCTAGCATGCTGAATGCTTCAAAGCGCGTAAGGCTCTCCTTTTGTTTCCTCCGCCCAGACTTGTCACTTGTCATTCCGGTGCATCCGGCTCTGAAGATGAGAGATGTCCCTTTATGAGGATTAATCAAGCGGAGGAGGAGGAACCCTGTAATTTACCATTTCGTAATACTCAGACCACTTCTACGAGTCTACATATAGGCGTATATCGTATTTATATCCCAATATATGCCTTAATTCAAATACGCTGGGACGTCCTGGCTACTCCAAGACCATTTACAACCCAAGATCACATTTATGTGAGTCTTTAGAGGCTTTTTTACGTGATGTAAGGCTAGGAACTGGGAAGTGTGTGTAGTCAGTTACGCTTCATAGTTTAATTTTAGGGTGTGAACTTTGTAATAAAATGATAAAGGATGTCTTTGGTTTAACTTGTTAACTGCACAAGGGTAGTTTCAAAATTAGTGCAAATTGCAAGATTTTCAGGCGCCAGATTGTTTTTATATTTTTACGTGCGCTATACGGTACACTTTGCTCATTGAGACTCAGGTCACAGGTCGGTTACGTTTCAACTCCAGCGTCAACACTACAAATATATATGCAATAGCACAAACTCAATGAGCGTGCCAAATAACCAATATTGTCCAATATGAGCTACTGAGAACGCGTATCAATTGCCATGCAATACTTTGGCACCACGCTTGTAACATGTCGCTTGAGTCTCGTCATTTCAGTTTTGTAGACCAACCTAATACTAATACTGTCCAATTTTATTTCATACTTGCGAATATTTGCACCATTCTTAGGCCCCAGGTCATTAATACTTCAGAGACACGTCTATTAAGTTTTAACTTCAAATCTGCCATCTTTCTGATTTAAATGAGCATGCCAGGCCAGCCCAAAGGTTAATGCGCTGGAGCTGCCGAGGAAGTAGGCAAATGTTATAATACTTTTGGCGCCACCCTGATGTCTGGTCACTTCGTATTCCGTCCTAATGCTGGGTTCCATTCTGTTTGTTTTGCAGCGATCATCTGCGGAGCCATAGTGGGCCTCCTCTGTGCCATTCTCCTCGTGATGTTCATCGTGTATCGGATGCGGAAAAAGGATGAGGGGTCCTACGTCCTAGAAGACTCCAAGCGTACCACTTCCTCCTATGGGAAAACGAAAGAGTTCTACGCGTAACCTAGGACCCGGCCGAGTCTAGAATCGTACCCATAAGCTCACCAGTTACTCCACATCCGGTCAGACTTAACCTTTAACCTTGGGAAGGGATCGTTGAGAGGGGGCGTGTACGGGCTCCTCCTTATCTACCTAATCACTAAGACTACTTACTCTGTACTCTAGGCTAAACTCTAGGAATTGAATATAAAAGTATCATGTAACTTATTAATTACTCGTATCTTGGAATATTGTTCGTACCTTATAATTTAAAGCCCCACTCTCAAATTGATGTATGTACATACCAAACACCCAACTGTATTCTACATAATACTTGTATCTAACTTGTAATGTAAAGAGGCAAGAACTGAAGCCTGTACATTGTATGGCCAGGGTCCCTGTAATGGAGCATGTTTTCTATGTATTATAAACTAAGGACTAAGGACTATTGTAGTTGTCAAGTGTCATACTTAGTATTGTAATTGTGCTCAACTGAGTATATATATAGTGAGTTATTGGGTCCCCCCAGAGCCCAAAACTCCTTTTTCGTCCCGTGCAGCAGCTCTGCATAGTATGGGGGACGGCCGAGTGTGGGCTAAAGGTGAAGCCTTTCAGTTTTTGAGCCCAGACGGATTTCTAATGGGGCTAAATAATTGTTGTCATTTTGTATCTGTCACCCACGAGAGGCTCTCTTCATTTTGACTAATGTTCCCCCGTAATTTTTCCCACCAGGACTACAAGCATTTAGACGCATTGGTTTGCTCGGCTCCAGTGAAGAATTAATCAAAGTACGTAAGCCGACTTTGGTTCGGACTTTAATTGCGTAGGGAGTACCTTTGACCATGACATGGGAGGCTACACTGCCGACCGCCGAATCCTACCTACATATTTAAAACGTAAAGTACAAGTCATGGGAACTTGCTGTAGTATTTTTCACATATTGTTGCAATTAATTTCGTAAATTCTACATACTTGGTAAATGCAAGAGTTTTTCTGTACTGACGAGTAGTTATGAAATACTGAAATTCTGCCAAGGAAAATCCTGTTCCAGCCGATTGTAATCTGAGCCGTGTGACTCTAATTTTCCTAATGAACTTTTCTTAGTTCTCATTAGCACCTGTTCTTCTTGTAATTTGAGCCTGGTCTAGCTGCCATTAGAACCTCCTGTGAATAAATTAGCGCCTTGTTTCACCTATTTCTGGTTACGTCATGCCTCATGCCTAAGCCCATGGCCCATGGTGTCAAATGTCGTCAATTCCTGTATGAAAGACAAGTCCTCATATTTTCATGTTTCCATGTCTAGGTATAAGGCGTTCTGTATTCGAATCTACGTAGCCTATCTATGTATGTACTAACTGTATATATTCTGTATATTATAGTCTACTATGATGGTATCTACTAACTCGTCTTGTGGTCAATTCCGTATGAGAATTGTAAGGGAGGCAGAAAGTCATTTTGGCGGACTGTAAGCTACAATAGGTTAGCAATTCAAACGTTGCACGGTTAACACATCCTTTACAACTAGTTAACATTCTAAATCTATTCTATTCTATGTACTATTCTAAATAGCTAGGGACTTACTAAGACACTCTAGAATGCTTGATGTAATGTAATACTTAATAGGGCTAAAATGTAGTCCTGTACTACAATTACTACTTCGTTTCACAAATAGTTCTGTTTTGACCGTTCCAAGGCAGCCAATGGATTTTGAATCCGTGATTTAGGATTATATTTAAAGAACAAAGAATTATATTTCCCCCTCAACTCGTTTATTTGGTGCAGGACTCTACTTTTTTCGGTATCCTTCTTGACCTTCGTTCCAGTCGACCGTCGCCTGTGTCAATGTGTGATTTCTTATAGTAGGACAATAGCTCGTACTTGGGTAGCTTAATTAATATACGTACTACTATACTGCTCTGTATTTAGGTAGGCTATATAGTTACTGTTGTCTACTCTTTTTTATTTATTGTTACCCTCTGTTCGGCCATTATTGTAAGAATGCGAGTGTGATTCGGGGCGCATGCGCATGTCAAAGAGTGTGTGAGCCTGCGCTCACGTAGCTTCTCCTTTTCATTGCTTGTCTCAATTTTCGTAAAACGGTGTTAGACTATGTAGTGAGGGGCGGACACAGGAAGGCCGTGATGAAAACCAAAATCAGCTTAGCTTTTAAGTTTATATTTATTACAAATAAATAAAATTGACAGAAGAATTGAAACCGTGGGGAATTAGGCAAGGTGTTGATTAGTCTCACATGTCGGAAATGGGGCTCTTTGCATCTCAAAAAAGATCGCTGGGTCAGAGTTCTAGCTCATTTCAGGCTTCTCAGTATTTCGCCAGCCTTCTCCAGCGTCTCGTCCTTCTTATAGAAATTGAACCGGATGAAGTTCTTGGCCAAGTGACGATGAGCTTCGGAGTAGAAGGCTGATGGCGGAATGCCCATCAGCTTCTTTTCTCGCCAGAGCCAGGAAACGAACTTGAAGTCTTCATCCTTTTCGACCTCTTTGGAGAGGTCAGGCGCTGAAATAGGTCACATGTAGGTATACATTCCAGATTCCATGGCTAGGTAGGTTGTGAATTTCTGTCGAGCTTAAATTCAATATGTTTGTACCTAAAGCTCTCCAATTGGTCATCACGAAGTAGCCCCCTTCCGGCACAACGGGGATTGCTCCAACTTCCTGTAGGGAATCACAGAGCTTCTTCCGCTTCTGGGTCAGTGTCTGGACCATTTTAGTGAAGTATGACTCTGGCGTCCCGAGCCGCTCAATTTCAATCTCGATGGCCGTGGCCAGGGCCTCCTGTTCCGGCGTCTGGCACATGTAGGTGCAGTTCTGGTGGGCAATGTTGAGGTTGGCCATCAGATGGGCGGGTCCGTAGGCCCAGCCTAGCTTCCAACCCGTCAGGCTAAGGACATAGGTCAAATGTATAAATAAATTTTAAGGGAATTTCCACAATTGAGCTACATAGAATCCCGTATATACCTGAAGGTCTTTCCAGCGGATCCGACCGTAATGGTCCGATCCCATAAGCCGTCCAACCCTGCAATCCTCACGTGCTCCTTATTGTCATAGACAATCCATTCGTAGACCTCGTCAGAGATGATGAGAACGTTGAACTTCTTGCATAAATTCCCAATTTCCTATGCACCAGAGGTAAAAATTAAAATATGAAAAATGGATGGAAAAGGAAAGGCTTTCATCCACTAATAGGGGCTTAAGTCCATAAGTGGAGCATCTGGCTCCGTCTGTTACTTACAGTAAGCTCCTCTCGCGTGAACACTTTGCCCAGGGGATTATTTGGACTGTTGATAATAATAGCTTTCGTTTTAGCATTGAAGAGCCCTTCGAATTCGGTCATGTCCAACTTCCAAGAGGCGGAGGAATCGTCGGTAGGGTCAGAAGGTCGAAGTGGGACGAAAATCGGTGTACCGCCGGCCAGGCGGACCATTGACTCGTAGCAATCAAAGTAGGGCTCTATGATGATGACCTGAAAAATACGCATTACTATATAAACACGGGTAATCAAACAAGCCCCCGCTAAAGTAAAATGAATGCGTACATTTTTTAAACATTTTTATTTTAGGATGTATGTGCCATATATGCGGATTTTTTAAGCGGGTACTTCGTTTGGTGCTGGCGCGTGTGCCGAAATGTTTATCAAATGTAACTATTCGTTATGCGGTAGCGCGGGCTTGTTTGGCTAGTCAACAAATAATACTTGGTCGTTAGAGAATGACCTCTATGTGTCTACCTACCTCATCTCCTTTCCCCACATTTGACATAATGGCATAGTAGAGGGCCCCGTAGGCTCCGCCCGTGATCAGGACCTCCTTCATGTGATCAATCTCTTGGTTCACCAGTGGCCCGTATAGTTTTGCAAGGGCTTTGACCAGCCGGATTTGACCCTGCGGTATGTAAGGAGTTTTATAGTGATTTGGCCTGCATTTTTAAGGAATTTAAGGCAAGGGCACGTACAAATGCTCTCGCATACTGATGATTTAAGTAGTTTGCATTCGGCTTGCAAACTTCGGCCAAGTATGTTATAATATGCTCGGCGGGCTGGTAGTCAGGAAATCCTTGGCCGAGGTTCACAACTTCTCCGGGTGAGCCGCCCGGAAATAGGGCTAACCTGCGGTCATGAAAATATGTGTTATGTACATTTCCAATAACACTTAAACGGATTTTACATTGAGCACTTGAGCCTAATATCAGCGTCACCATTTAGACTGCAACTTACCAAATGTTACTTTCCAGTCCATGGTACTTGATGTCCAGACTAAACTTTGGATTGGGCTTCGAAACCGTCTTCTCCTGTTCTTGTGTCGAATTCGAATCCATAATTCGGTCAGAAGAATTCGTTAACAAAAAAACAAAATATAATGGTCGTATAAAACGGCGATTGTTTCTGCCAATCCAAAGCCTGAATCAGTACTGGCTGGATAAATATGAATGTTAAGTGGATTATGTAAAACAGCCACACGTACCTATGTACTATAGCTATATACTACTACCTACTACTGCCTCTTCTGCAAATAATATAACCCTATACCCAAATCTCTCCTAAATATTAAGTCAGCGCCAGTGCTCCTAATCTAAAATGCTAAGTTCAAAGTTCTACACTCTACAATGTGTTGGATTTGAATGGACGAGTTCTTGGTAACATATGGATCGGCGAATTAAATTGTGTAGGCATAATGACTTCAGAATGGTCTAATCAATTGACAGAACAGCCCGATCCGTATGCCTATGAAATCCCAAACTCTCTGAATCTGCACTCATACAAGTACTCCTACTTCAAAGTTATCTACGTATCTATCTGTTTTGCATGTTATATGTTATATCAACCTAGTGTAAGACTTATCACAACCAGTATACCAGTGCTCAAGTATTTGTGATTACAAGTGACTGCAGCAGTATGTAGTGTTAGTACAGCTGAGCATGGAACGATTAGTATGTATACCCATGTAAATTTAGCATTAAAACAATAGCATAATTTAGCACTGCATTAGGATTGCGCTTAACGAGATTGTGGGGATGCACAAAATCTTCGAAACGGTGTCTCTTCATGGACGCCGTATTTATTGCGTATAAAACAGGAACATGAGTTTGTGCGAATTATTTACTTTCGCATTGAAAAAGCTTACATTGCACACAAACATGCGTCAATTAATTAAGTTCACTTATCCTCCAGCTTGAGGCCCTTTAATATTGACCTGGCCTCTTCGAGCGTCTCCGTCTTCCGATAGAAGCAGAACCGGACAAAGTCCTCGGCGATGGCCTTGTGTGGGACGGAATAGAAGAGGGAGGGCGGGATCCCCAGCAAATTCCTCTGCTTGACAAGCCACTTGACGAACCGGAAGTCCCGGTACTCGTCCTTCTCGTCTTTCAGGTCAATTGTCGAGGCTGAAATGGAACGTTTTTAAGATTAAATCCCAACATATTTACTTTAGAATATCTAAGAGTAGTTGTAATATTTATATGGGCGAAATGAGCGTTTACAAAATTCAAGGTCACTTTCTGGAGTTAAATTGTACTTTCTTACCAAGGGACTTCCAATTCGCAAGAAGGAAGATCCCGGCCTCTGGAATGATCGGCGTCATTCCGCAGTCCTGAACAATTTGAACCATAAGGTCTCTGCGCCCCCTATAATAGATAAATATCACGTATATATTCGTTAAACGTTCGCCGTACAGTATCTTATGAACCCGGCTTATGAAAAACGGCCCATGTATACGTTTGCTGAAACGCCTATCGAATGCAACAGCAAAGCCTGACCTCAAATCCGCTTCCATTTTCTTAAAAATCGACTCCGGCGTCCCAAGTATTTCCAGCTCCTGTTCCAGCGTCGCAGCGATAACTTCCTGAGCCGGGGTCTCAATTGAGTAGACACAGTTGTTACAGGCCACTTGGAGGTTCTTAATCAGAGCGGCGGGTCCGTAAGCCCAACCCAGTCTCCAGCCAGTAAGTCTGGAATAAAATGAATTACTAGCGCTGATACTTTTTCAAGTACAAAGCAAGCGGAAAATAATGTCTGCAAGAATACCCAAACGTCTTTCCAACGGATCCCAGCGTCACAGTCCGGCCCCAAGCAATTGAACTCATCCGAACATGTTTCCCTTCGAACACGAACCACTCGTAAACTTCGTCCGAAATAATCAAGACGTTGAACTCATTGCAGAGGTCGGCGATTTCCTGAAACATACCCAATAATTTAGTACAAAATACAAAAGCAACTGAAGATGTGCTATTTGTGTCTTACAGTCAGTTCTTCCTTGGAGAATACTTTTCCCAGCGGATTGTTCGGAGTGTTGAGTACGATAGCCTTGGTTCTGCTATTGAAGAGAGATCTCAGTTCGTCCTTGTCCAACTTCCATGCGGAACTGCTGTTGTTCGTTGGGTCAGTTTGTCGTAATGGAATGAAGACGGGGGTTCCGCCGGAGAGGCGAACCAGGGACTCGTAGCAGTCAAAGGAGGGCTCGATAATGATTACCTGCAATTTCATAGTACAGCGCAAGTACTTCGCGCGTTTTCGTATTAGCATTAATAGGTATGAATGAACTGACCTCTTCGCCTACTCCAACGTTTGACATGATGGCGCAAAATAAGGCATTCGAAGCACCCAAAGTTATTAAGATCTCCGTGCTGGGGTTAATTGATCGATTCAAGAGTTTTCCATAGAGGGAGGCCAGGGCTTTTACAAGTCGCGGGTGACCCTGTAGAAGAAAGAACCAATTATGATATTTGTTGCGATATTGTTTATAAGTTGTGAGCGACAAATATATGCTTTTCTCCAATCCAAAATCTCGAAATCACGTTTTCAATTTCTTCGAATGTGGAAAGCCGGAAAGACGATTCAAAGCTTTTGCGTTCGCTTATCTCTGCGCATGCACATTTACATTGTCAGAAGTATCTTGGATCCGCGCTTGCGCTTAACCGTCGTATAACTCTATAGCACGCCATCTTACTGAGTTATGTGTATACTGGTGCATTTTAGCATTGTCCGTGAGCCCACAAACCGCGTCCCATTCCCTGATAATTTGCTTGGCGGGAATGAAGTCGGGACAGCCGCTGCTCAGGTTGACGGGCTTGAGGGCAATATCAAGTTCCGTGAACTCCTTCCTGTAAAAATGAAATAATTCAGCCTCGACTAGAGCAATCCTGAAAACATAATTTGAAACATTTTCCAAAAAGTAATTTGTATGCTCACCAAATATTCCGCTGCAAGCCGCTATACTTGGAGTCCAGCGTAAACTTACTTATGAAGTCATCACTTCCATTCTCTGTAACGCTGTTTGCTACACTTGTCATTTTTTAATTATTGAAAGGCAAACAATATGTACAAGGTACAGATTTTGAGATCACCGTATCTTTAGTTACAAAATGAATTTTGCTGACAGTACGCGTAAGCGTCTTATGGAACGGATCGATTATTACTCTCAGTCCCAGTGTCCCTTTCCCTACTTCCTGGATTTTATTGTTTTCTGGATTATATATGACAATTGGAAACCACGAACAGCAGAAGCACATCCGAGCTTTCGCGACCACAAAACAACGTAGGTATGTATGCAGGTACTATTTTCTTTAGTTAGATTTACTGGAGGACGGATGTATGCGTCGCGTCGTACGGATAGGATAGGGATAGTTATACTACTGAGGTATTTCGTAGGAAAGCTCATTTCCTAAATGATACACTTTTTATGTAATAGATTATTACATTGACATAACAGAAAACTGAAGAGCATTGAATGTGCAGGGCATAGATAGCCATAATCTATGTATGTAAGTCAATACTATTTATATGTTCCTTCCTCTATTTATGGAGAGTCTCATTGACCTTTATACTACCTGCATAAGCACAATTGACAGCATCGATGTAGAAGCACTACGCGACCAGTAGTTTGTACGGAAGTTTAGAACTAAGCTCAAATGAAGCATAATTGTAAGTCTTATTTTATCAGGATAATTTTATATGTCCATAGTGTCCAGTTTGTCCAAACGCCCTGCGATGTCAACTTAACCACGTCGAAACAAACACTGTCTAGCCGAATTATGGCGGAAACCGGCTACAATTAATCATACAGTTGGAATTAATAATGCTATTCTGGGAATATCCGAATTTAATTCGCTGAATTTCGCCTTTTAACCTTTGCACTTAGTCTTGAACTCTTTTGGCGATATGAAGAGATGTGCTGTGAGCTTCTTGAGCTGCTCAAATGGACAGGGGGAGCCACAACTTGGAATTTGGAGCTCGTACGCTCCACTCTCAGTCTCGTTCCTGAAGTATAACTAAGAATAATTGTTTAATTAGATAAGCCGCTTTGAATAAATTGAGGAAACTATGACAGAAGCCAGCGGCCATTTTACCTTGACGAAGTACGACTCCTCATCCTCATACTTGTACTCCTTGTGGAGCTCCAGGAGCAGGGCCGAGGCATACGGAGGAAACTCCAGCTCCGCCATCTTGAAGCCCAAGCCAAACAAAATTGGCATAATCGTTTCGGCGTGCCCGGAATAGCCCATCACTTTCCGAACGGGTTCCTTATTAATCCTCCGCTCCATGTTTCCAAGGAGTTCCGTGACCAGCGGTCCCACGACCAGCCTCTCCATCAGTGACCCCGAGGCCCCTGCCGTAAACTTCTGACCTCCTAGTCGAACCTCTCGCGCCTTTGTCCAGAACTTGCTCGTTGAGGCCCAGGCCGGCAGAACTAGGCCATGGGATCTCTACGTCAATGCAAATAATATGAGAATTCTGTAATAGAGGTCACAAGGACGTTCCCACATACCTCTACAACGAGATTGTCAATTACAGCATAGGCCAAGTAGAGACCAACGTTCGTTTGGCCTGTCTTCCTGTCCAGAAATCCATAGAAGGCCTCATGCTTCTTTTGGAAATCAGTAAACCAGCTGGACTTTCCGAATTCCTTGCGCAATATTTTATACTTGGGGCACGTGCTGTCGTCTAAGCTTATGTTTGCCAATATCTGTCGGATGTAATATACATACACAGAACATAAATTAGTAACCTAATATAAGGTACACAAACTACATTACGATTACGATCTATGTATGATAATATCATACAGGCCTGAGCTTACGCTCGAATTATGGACCGGAATAGGCTGCGAGGACCTAGGGCAGTTCAACCGACCGTTTCGATCACGGCGTGAATGCGGGAAGAGTCCAGCCAGAACGGCGAGTCCGGTCATTCTGGCTCTGTCGGAGCTCGATGACTCAAAATAAATTTCCTTAGACGAGTACTTGGAGCTCAAGTAACCGTCATAACGAGCACGTAAGTACCTGCCCAGCTCGCATCCCTGCCGCTTCCCGATCTTGAACAAAGTTAATGTCGTTTGAATTTCTCTGCCTATACTATTCTGTTAACATCCCATGTACTTGCTCTATACAGATTATACGAAAGGAGCCGCAGGACTTACCACAGTCAATTGACCCCATTCCTTGGGACCAATTCGAAAGTGTTTGTACGGATCAGTGGGGTAAGGCTTAAAAATCCGGTTCCGGTCTCCATGCCTGTGGATCTAATGATCATGTGTTTAGAAGACGAGTTCTATCATTGATTCGGGTATTTGCTACTACATGCTACAATTCAATACAATTCTGTAGGGCGTTAAAGGCGCACCCGCCTAATAATATTAGAAAAGTGCAAAGTTAAAACATTTAGATGTAATTGAAAGAGTTACCAGTTCTGATAGTGATAGCGTTATTGTTTAGATGTAGAGGTGGTCGGATTTGAAGAGTGAACTTATTTTACCGTTAAGTGTGCAGGCAGAAATGACGGCTGAAAGGCGCACCGTTGGTCACCCTGTGCTATTACAGAAGTTTTAATCAATTTAAATGAGGTAAACTTACGGGTAGCGTTATATGTGGTTTTGAATAATAATAATAGTATAACTTACAATCTGCACTAGCTGCAGAGTATTTAGATTGGCTGGATCCGCTAATGTTTTCAAATTCGGATTAGGGCTCCGTCCTGAAGTCGTTGGATTCGTTGGATTAAATATGTTCAAGGAATCTCTACAAAATGTCTCACAAACGAACGAAACTAACAAGATTACGTATCTGAGCATAATGGTTCACTATGTATGTTGGATCAGACATCAGGCAGATAAGACTGAAACGGTAAGGTACTTACTGTTCATTTCAGAGCTTTAATTTGATGCTATTATTTGATATACGATATAAACTATGTATGTAGGGTGGTGCTGTGCTAGCTACTCTACTTTGTCCTCAGGGGCGTCGGGAAGGGAGGGGCAAAGGGGCCATGGCCCCCCCTGAAATTTTGGGGTAAATCGGGAAAAGTATATATAATCAGAAACAATTCCAATTTT
>JAQFZY010001092.1:0-18156 GCA_034696285.1 Hypogastrura burkilli
TGTCTTATACTTGCGCACGCGGCTCCGCCGCTTAGCGAGGTTGGCTCTACGCTTGGAACGAATTAGTACAAATATTCGGCTTAATCAATAAAGGTGCGCAATTACATTAATAGTAAGTTTAGTGACTGTGTTAAGTTATGTTCGAAGAGGTGCCTTTTGTGGTGTATGACGAGGCCTGACAAAACTGAGCCTGAGTTGTAATTAGTGCCCTGGTGCTGGGATTTGTGTATTCTGGTGGGTTGCGATGGACCACGGAGGAAGGAAAAGTGCAAACAATTTCCTAAATGATTTTTGGGAAATGTCAACAAAAGTCTAAATTATCCGTTGCTAGGAGCCATGATTTTTATTTTTTAAGGGGTGACCCCTTGACCTTAAAAATCCCATATTCACACTTGATCTTTGTACTGGTCATAACTTTTTGTGGGACGATTTTGATCAGCGTACGTTGAGAAATGCGACCTGTAGGTTGTGGATGGTGCAAAATCGGCTGTAATTTTATAATAGTTAGACCAGGTTAACACTTAAACAATTCTGAAAATCACACTTCGAATTCTAACGGTTTTACAGAAGTTTGAGATAATTTGAGTTCGTTTATGTAATAGATGCACGTTTACTTACGCAATCACTATTCGATGATTTTTATTGTACTTCTGCCTACTATGTCAATATCCGCAGAAAAACCGAGGAAACCAATTCGCATATTGTACTGGTACCTATTGTTTTGACCTACGTATATGTTGCATTCGATCCTCAATGCGCAGGCTCACCCTGCAAAAGCCCGTTTTGGCTTTCTTTCTCACATTTTACGACATAAATGTGGACGGACAAACTTAATACAAGACAAACGAGACCAAAATGCGATGTTAAATTTCAAATGACAATGGAATGACATCAAATTCTTTTAAAACATATTTAAGGAAATGTACAAAACCTACAAATAACGTAGGTAAAATGTTTAAATGTCGAGCGTATTAAGTATTTATTGTTTGTGTAATAATGGTTCTCCGCGGTATCTAGTATTCCTATTTGTAGGGGCGCGATTTGGTTTGCTCGCCCGGGGCGCCAATTACCTTAAGGCCGGCCATGGGACGGACGGAAGTCAATGGATCCACGACTCTCAGGACGCGGCTCACAGAAATAAAACCCATTGTAAGCAGGCAGTTGGACGTGTCTGATAGGACGACGACGTCAATTGAGCATACCACTCTACCTGTCACACATGGAGAGTACCTAATATCATTTATTGCCTTATTATTATTGAGTTGTTTCGGGAGGGAGACCAGGGATGGATTCTTGTTTAGATTGAGAACTTGTATTCTAGCATTTGTGACATTTTGAGTCTGTGCGTGGAACAGGACGCTTGTGATCCTCCCAAGGATAGCTGCCTCCGTTCAGTAGCGAAGTCACGTCAATGTTATGGATCTATCATTGGCTCATTAAGCAAACAAATGGTGGGCCAGTCCTCCAGAAAACCTGCCTGATCTTATCTCTGCCTCTCTCCCGGTTCCTGGTTCTGGCCCAAGAAGTCGTAAAGTGTCTTCCGAAGAATCCCCATTAGGGACTCTGGACCAGTAATGAGTGTCGTCTGGGGAAGAGGGGACGAAGTCAAGGGCCTTTATCGGGATCCAAATCCAATGCTTAATGGGCCTAATTGGACATTTAACTCGGCCATAACCTTGATGAGGGCTCACACCTTGACTTTCTGCCCAAAACCCTTCCCGTCCTCCTCACATGACAATCTACTTCTCCCTAATGAGCTGGAACGGAATTACTAGCCGAACCAGGCCAGGGTCCATCTCTACCAACATTATGTCCAGCATTCAAAAGACTCTACGCCAACTTGGACGAGCAAGCACAGATCCAGTAACTACACAAGGACTCGGCTTGCACCGAAGTTAGACCTAAATTGGGCCGGTAATGGTACGGCGAGGTTATAGCATGGTGCTTACTTTTCCTCAACGGCCGCTTAGGCCGTCGGTGCACACCTGCCAATATGCTATGCCTAATCGTAACCTAACCTAAATGATCTAAAGCTCTCACTTAGTTCTGGTCAGGCTGATTCCGGATGCCATGCCACGGTGGGGCCGAAGTGTACGACGGCTCAATCGCCCGGCCATGTCTGTCCAGGACTCGAACTGGTATCGTCTCCCTTACTCCTCTTTTATGCCGAAGTCCACTTGTGCCTTATCATGATTATTATGATCCGGCGGGATCCCGAGGCTCGACCTCCATGTCCATCCAACATAAAGAAGCAGACTCTTTCCCTCTCCTAAATGTGCCTGATCACGCAAGGGCCGGTCATCTCCGTCCGTCCTTCCCGGACCTGGAAGAGATAATAGCTGGGGAAAGTTGGGCACTTCATTTCACCTTGCCATGAGATGAGGGATGTGCCCAGGAACCACAAGCAGGCCGGATAACAACTTTTACTCTCTCTCCGCCTTCCAAGCACAGGCCCATTTCTAGGACCTAACTTTTTACGAAAGAGGGAATTGAATCTCCCCCGGCGCTGCCCAAAGACAACAAAGGAGGGAGACAGGAGGGCTCTGCCTCTTGGTTTACGACTAAATAGCCCACCGCTCTCCCGCCAGACATTTTTATGGATATGTTTTAGTTTGGGAAGGAGGCTCTAAATCAGCCGAATATAAGTGAGGACTCTCCAGAATAAGGAGGAAGAGGTATTTATGATACGGAGCGTGGCAAGACAGAGATCCCCGAGGCAGGGGCCAGGACTTCCCTCAACGAATTCCGCTGTGCTGGCTCTACGTATACGTACGTACCTTTCCAATTTGAGGGCGGCGGGAATATCCCCAAGGGCTTGGCTCCAGATCCCAAGTAAAAACTTGTAAACAGTTTATCCAATTTCAAGTTGGAATCCAATGATCCGATACAAGTAGCTCAACAATCAGAAACTCGTGCTCTGAATTGGAAAACTATATTTCACTATTTCACCAGAAGACGCCATATGTATTAACGGAATAGTTGCTCCTCCGGGGCGTAACCGTACCATCGACTACACAACTGCTCCAAATTCAAAATCCGATCCAAGAATGCTATGGTCCCTTTCTAATGTAACGACGGTTTACGTCGCGAGTAATTACGAGATTATACAATGAGACTCCAGGGCTCAGCTAAACTGCTCTTCTATAATGCGCCGTATGTTTAACAATAACAGAAAGTTATTGCATCCCCAAATCCACATTTGGATCATTTATAATTTGTATAAGATTTAATTAAACGTTGGAGACTAATAACTCTTCACGTGCCTTCTGCCTTTTGTGTGGAACAATTGAATTCAGGTTAAATGATACGCTGCTGCAATCTGAATCGGAACCCGTGAGAGAGAGAGAGAGCCTGAGAGCCTGGCGAAAGGCTAGCTGGCGTCAAAAATTCTGTCTGTAGTAATTAGTAATACAAAATTTAGGATTTAGTAATTTGGCCTTTCATCCTTAGGGCAAATACCTGATTACCCGCCTACGTTTGTTGCGAGCTTATTCCTTGTTGAGAGGATTGAGGACCTAAGATCATGATTATCACATTTCCTAATGGCTAAATATTGCGTGTGGCACATTGTACGTAAACGCATGGCTACAGTAGTATTGGAAAATATTCATAAAACTAATTTACGGAGATATATTCAAAATTTCTGCGAGGCTGGCCCCAGCTTTTAGATTCATTTAATCCTTGTCAGGTTCCTATGTATACGACTTTTAGTTTGGATGGAGGAGGAGGGTGGCTGAGGTTGGGCCCTTCGGGAGGGAGCCCTCAGCCTTCGACCTCCCTCTCTCTCTACGTAGAATCTGGGATCTGAATCTGGAGAGAGCGTGCTGCGTCCTGGGCTGAAAGTGATAGGCATGAATGCGTGGCGGGTTCGGAAGTCTCAGTCTTCATAGGGCACTCCGTGAGGAAACTACTTCTGAACCGCTCCTCCCAAACTGGACGGAAGTTCCCATCGTATAGACGGTAGGCGTGAGTGGGTCTCGAAGGAAGGACAAGCCTTAAGCAAGGATCAGTCCGCAGACATTAGCTGTGCATGGGATGGGACGAATCAATTAGTCCTCCATGCAATACGCTCTTAAATGTCTTAGTCCGGCCTAATGGCCCATTCCTATTGATCCCAGTCCCATCCCTCTCCCCTTAATTGTTACTGGGTGGAACTGAGTGACTGCAGACGCATTGTTTAGGGACGGAGAGCCGCTTAGTGAGGCGCTAATGGAGGACTCCGGCTCCAGGAATTATACATCAACTGGGTCCTTGAGCATGGATCCCTCTGGAAGCTGGCGGAGACTGGGTCCCAAAATGCGCCTCTCCCTCTCCTCTCTATTCTTTCTAGTTCTCCAAGTGTCAAGTGGCTCGGAAATGTCGAGCAGACTCAAGTGGAGTGGGAACAATAATAATTGGGCCACGGGAGCCCTCAGAGCTCAAGGACCAGATCTCAGCTCACCGCTTCACGTGGCTCAGTGTCGGGCCACTTGTCTTCAAAAGGTAACTACAGACTAGGGACCAACTCATCTCCTTCCTTGGACCATACATAAATGCCTTCTCGAAACTAAAGATTTACAAGCACCTTGGGCTACTTTCTGGAGGGAATTTACGGGTATGGTTGCCTAGAGTTAGCATGCTGGAATTCGAGCTGGTTTTATATTTCGGGCAAGCCATGAAAGCGGAGACATTGCATGAGGGCGGAGAGGGCTGAATTAAAATGGTATTACTACGAAGGAAGGCGGAGAGAGAGTTTATAGCCGGGCTCAATATTTAATTGACTCATATTTGATACGCCTCTACTTTTTATGACACTCCAATTTTATGTCATTACATTAGGCCCCTCCGTGTTCGCGGCCTCCTCGGCCCAAGAACTCGGCCCAGGGAATAGTTATCAATTTAGTAGAAGGAGTCCGGCTGAGTCTGGGCGTGTTTGCGTGTTTTGGATCCCTTTCCCAAACCTCACCCTTTGCGTCTCGCCGAAAGATGCGAGGAAAGTTTATGACAAAATTGGATATTATAAGCATGACTGGATTTGAGTGGACCGTGGTTCCCACCCAACTAACTACGTCCCATCTCCCCACGCACTCCGCTGTTCCAGCCCATAATGTAGAGGCTCTCATGTAATAATAGTTTAGGGCAGAGTCCGGTCCTTGGAATGTTGGAAGGAAAGGATGGGCACTTCTTCCGTCCCTTTCATTTAATCCACGCATGGGTCATAATGGGAAGAGACTCCGCGTCAATTGTCCGCTCTCCTTCAATCTTAAGAATGACAATGACAGAATAAGTAAAAACAAATTGTGAATATGGGAGTCCAAGCATGTGAAAATGACGGAGGGCCGACAGAGGAAATTATAGCGGTGGTGGACAGAGTTTAAGCTTTGGCCGGAGCCCGAGGAGGGGCCTATTTTGATGGGAGACAATGGGAGACGGGACATGACAACCCGGCCCGCTCCCCTTTCACAGCCTACTCCCAACCCCAGCTAATGTCGTAATGTCCTCAATTTCAATCAAGTATCAAGTCCGGCCAAACAGCCTGCCCTTCCGCCGCCCAGCCATTACTTCACTTTCAACTCTGGCATAAACTATCGAACAAACGGAGGCATCCTCAACACTCTCCCATTCTTCTTCCAGCTCACGCCTCAGTTCTACTGTACATTATTATACGGATACGGGCCTTCAGCTTAAGGCTAACACCTCCTCAATTTAGAAGGTGTAATTTCAAGCCGGAAATAAGTCTGAGTTTTACCGGAAGAGCACGAATTTAGTCCTTATTTCCGATGAATTAGGGAAAGGCTTGGCTACTACAATTGTAAGGTTCTGGGTTTTAGACTATGTTAGGTAAGATGTGAGCTTAAAGAAGAATTATTCCGGTGACTGGTATACATTTATCCATAAAAACCAATATTTCCGGAACAAGAAATGGAAAGTAATACTAGACTCAAGAGTACTGATAGAAATAATACGCCGAGGAAGGACAGGCAGGGTTAGGTTAGGTTTGAATTATATCGCCTTCCCAACTGATTAGCACTATAGGAATGAGACCGTATGCATCGAAGAGTTCCAGGTTCCGGAGTCGAGGTTCTTAGGCTCCCATTAGCCGGGTCGGATTCGGAGTTGAGGCCGTAGTTGAATGTTCTGGAAGCTAGTAGTGGGACTTATTGAGTGGAGGCTCCTTATTTGTGTGCCTAGGATGAAGTTGTAGGCCGAGGCCTGGGCCCGGTCCCTGAGTGGAAGTTAGTCGAGGGATCTGAAGGAAGACTTTGATTTAATTATCTTGATGGACAAACTGAGTTTCTCTCACTTGATGCAGAGGTCGATAATTCTTGGGCACTCTGCCCCTTCCCACCTTCCCACCACCACGTAGAGTGAGGCAGGAGACGGGGCAGGTAGGTAGAACCATGAACTCAGCGCACCCTTCCCACCACTCCAGCCCTATTAATAGTATCATCCTCCGTCTAGGGATTCAAATCACGTAGGACTCCTTCCCCTGTGCTCTACTCCTTCTTCGGACATTCCGGTTTGGGGCTCGGAGTCCTCCTCGAGAGGACAATCAAGGGACTCTCTGATCCCTGAAACAATTGAGGTCTGCTGGTGTCTCTTAGCCCAATCTCCTCCATCCTCCCTGGGACGGACAAGTATTTATCTTGATTCGGGGACTGAGAGGACTCTGCGGGATTGGGAATGGGCCGCCACCTTGTGTGGCTACATTAGGCCTCACACTATCATGACGTATCAGGAGGGCCCACAAGCTCAGGCCCAGCTCAGGCCCAACTCCTAATTTATTTATTTACTCTCGGCTGGCCAAACACATTTACGCCCTTATTACTATTGGGCTCGAACTCCTTTTTGGCTGGCTCTCAGGACCTGTCTTTGGGCGGAGACACTACTACAGATATGTATGTATGTCTGTACGTTTGTGCCATGGACATGGGCCCTGCCTAAGTATGGTGTTAATTAGGAATCCGAGGCTACTGTAGTCCTTCTCCTCGTAGAGACAGGCTCCTGTTCCAGGCCTTTTTATCTGAGGCGGATACATTTGGTGGTTTCCCAGGTTCCTCTTAATATGATTAGAGGAGCTTGATGGTAAGAGAACTACTTAGTTCCATTTCCAATCAAAGGGATTCCGACTCATTATCAGCTCATCAGCCATCAAAGCTCTTCCCCCAACAACCGGCTACCACTTCAGACTCAAGTATGCATGGAGGCTCGGATCCCACAAGAACCACACAATAATGGAACCACCAGCCCAGTCAAACCGCTTTGATTATCAAGGAAATGAGGAGACGAGAGGAATAGTTCCAGATCCTCTACAAGACTACAAGAGCCACCCAGCAACACAAGGTCCTTATTCCTTATCCAATCACTCCTCTCAATCCCACCAAGCTTCTTCTCGCCAGAATCCCGTAAAATTCTACTCAAAACAAGTCCAACACAAGGCCCAGGCTCATTTTCACCCTTAATTTATTCATCCCAAAGGATTGGAAACTTATTGAGAATGAGAGACTGTACTAAATGACCAGGCACTCCATATTAATTCACAGACCTGCCTGCCTATGTGCATGCGAGTATTCATCTCCCTTTTTATGGGATCCTAATGATGGGAAACTGAGCTGACAAGGTTCGTAGGATCCATCAATAGGATTTGATAGTTCTCCAAGTCGGATCTCATTCAGCAATCCTCTACAGAGCTCATGCCTCATGGAGCTATAGTAGCGTATCCTACATATGTACATAAGTGCATACGTACATAGTTAAATGTGTGGTTCGGAAATGGGTTCCTAATCTGTGGGTGTGAACACTTTTGACGGAAAGAGGGTATGACTTGACATGTTTCACAGTTTGTTTTTCTCTTTCCGCTTCCCGGCCTTCGCCTTGTTTCGTGAGAGATGCAAAAGGTTGAGCCTAAATGCTCTCCTCTGACAGATTGATTGTTCAGAAAAAGAATTATGGATTTCTCTCACTGTCCCTTTCTTGGGCCGTCCGTAATCCGCCCTGGTATCCATAGTCAACCTTTACTTCCATCCGCAGGAGGGATCACAATATTCTTGGCTTCTCTGACGGTTCACCCAAAAATTAGGTCCCGCTCATTCTGTCCAGCAAAGGAATATCGTCCTGTGCCTACACTGGTCTCTGCACTGGCATTGTGTCCATTTCAGCATTCCAGGCTCCTATGTATGGACTATGGACTTGGGCAAATCCGCCTGGAACTTTGATAAAGGATGAATTGACGGAGCGAGCGGGGCAGGAAAAGTTGAGGCTAGGAGAATGTAATATTTTGTGTGTTGTGTGAGCCGGGCCTTGGTCGGGGAAGACTTGGAACAGAATGCGTGGATGGATTGAATGGGGGATCCCATATCCCATACAGCCTCCCCAGTCAGTCCCATACATATGAATATGGGCCTGAGTAGTAGACTCCCTAAAAGTACCTCTTCTAGGCTTCGTGAAGACTTCCTTTCGGGGCCCAGTAGTGAAGAGAGTGAGGGAAGTGGGGAATATTCACTGAGTTCCGGCACAAAAGAATCAGAGGAAAGGATGTGGAAGAAGATCCCAAGAGTATCCTAGGCAGCAGCCGTCCTAGGGGGCGTCCATAAGTGACGTCAACATGGGAGGGGGGGGGGAGGGGGTAAACGAAATGTTGACGATTGTTGACGAGGGGGGGATCCGTCTAAAGTTTACGTCAACAATAAAAATAATTTTCTCAACGACAATCGACAATAACGTGTAAACGGCCAGCAGGGTAAATTCATAAAACCTAAAGACCCAAGTCCCAAAATATAAAAGGGACAAGCTGGAGACTATCCAATAATGTACGTACATAGTACTACATGTACGTACATAGTAGTACTACATGCACGTATGTATGGTTCCTGTGAATGGAAGGGAAAAGAGAACGAAAATGGATTTTGGCGTTTGGGTTCCATAAAGACACCATATCTTACAACACCACGAATTATTATGCCTTAAGTTGAACTGTTAGAACATAGCCAACATAAATAGATATTCTAAATCCGTGTAAGTAAACGCATTAGCGAATTTTGAGCAATTGTTGACGTCATAGGGGGGAGGGTACGGAATGAATGACGATTGATGCCGTAGGGGCGGAGGGGGTGAAATTTTGTCATTTTATGTTGACGTCATTTATGGACGCCCCTATAACACCGCACAGCTCTTTGGCATCAGGATATGAGGAGTCAGGCGGGGCACAAACTTAACCCGGATCCCAAACTTACCGACTCTTACACATATCCTTCAGATAGTCCGGGATCCTCCCGATCCTCCCATCAGGTCCAGGTCATAAGCCTCAAAGAGCTGAACCGGACTCTCCGGATTCGGACTAGACAATCATCCGAAGTGGCCCTCAAGGATCCGTCACCAAATGGTCTGCTCTCTCATTTAGGACGGGGAATTACGATTATGGGCGGGATGAGTATGACAAGGCGAGTCAGCTATTCAAAGATTGGACTCCTCCTCTTGTTGACAATCAAGTTTATATGATCCATCTCGCAACCCACCCGCAACCAATCTATTATTCAGCATTCCGTCAAGGCAAGGGCCCCAGTAATCCCGCTCTCCTGCCCTCCTCACTCCCATCTTCATGGGATCTCAAAGTTAATGAAACTGAGCCCTCCCAATAATAAACTTGTACGTATGGGATTACTTTATTATTGGGCTTTACTGCCCTCACAGCGTCCCAGTCTCCCGTAGTAGGGACCAGGGGATCCCCAAGCGGATTTCAGAGTCGTAAATACAGCAGATGGGTCTCCTCTACTGTAAATACCAATAAAATGATGGGCTCAATTTTAAGAGAAAGAGGCATATAATGAAACTGAGGATTCGTTTGCTCAATGAATTATGGAGATGGAGCCGAATAATTCTTTGAAGGCTCACTTTCCTTGGGCATTTCCTATATTATTCTGGATATACGGCCTCCTCTTTATTCGATCATTCTATGATGTAGGGATCCTATGGATTTGGAGCATTTCTTGAGAATGGGCCAATGTTATTCCATTGAAGCCTGGAGGAGTCCGAAGTGAGGGAGCCTAATCGAATAGCAGTCCCCTTTGTGTTCCCTTATGAAGAGAACCAATTCCGTTCCCGAACAATGGAGTCCTCATGTTGTATTTATCCATTGAAATCCGGTCCAATTGAGCCCTGAACGGAGTCTCCGGGCCCTTCCACTGTGTCAGGGAACCTATTAGACTTCCAGCCTCCTATAATGGGCCTTAAGTAGGGTCTCCTATTCCAATCTGTTTTTCTTCAAACAGTCTTCACACTAAGGAGAGGAATCCTTGGGTTGGGTCCACAGACATGCCTCTGGACTGGAGTCCCATAAACTTCTCCAATTACTTCCATCTTAGCACCCTTCAATGTGACAATAATCGGCTGCCTGGGAAGAGATTAGAGGGCAAGTGATCGGAAGGCATGTCAAAGGTCCCTCGGGCCCGGCTTAGGCATGATCAATGATCCCGATTCCGCCTCCACCTTATCCATAGTTAGGATCTCAAGGAATGGGTCCAGTTCCACTTTGGTATTAAATGAGCTAAAATTCGGGATCAGATAAGGGATCCTTGAGTGGAAAAGAGCAGCTCCTTCTGCTCTTCCTCTCCTTATGAGCATTTACAGGTCCGAACTACTACGAGGACTGAGAGAGACTGCGGGAATGAAATAGTTAAGTGTAATGACTGGAAGGGCATAAAGGGCTCCACTTCCTCAGAAGAGCGGAAAGCATACGGAATACTTTTATAACTTGATTCCTTCTCTTTTATTGCAGTTCAATAATCGTGGAGATGGGCTGAAGGCCTCCTCATGCTTCCAGCACCCCAATTGTTTTACGGTAAGTTCCTATAACCTGACTCTCAACATCTCCCAATCTAATACTGGAGCCCCGCACACAATTCACTTATGAGCTAGGAACAATCCACTTTTTATTATTATTTATGCCCCGTCTGCCGGCCTGGCCAAGAATTCCCTTTTATAGAAGTGGGAAGCGACGGGATCACACCAAAAGGAACCCTTCTTCAATAGGCCTCTGACACTTTAAGACTTCATACCTATTGGGCCCGGTTTGGGAGGCTAAGATGGGCAGTCCTGCCAGCCAGGCCACAATTTATGATTCATTAATGACAAATCCCCCGTTCTCCCAAGCCACGAATCCACCTAATTTATCCTCTCCTTCTACCCAAAAGAACAAAGTGGGACTCATGTTTGGAGCAGAGCCTGTGGAGCTGAGCTCAATTCAGGTATGGCCAGGCCTAACGTTGTACTATTCATATGTGTTTGTGAGGGCGTGTCAATTAGTCCCGCTTAGAGCCAGTAATGAAGGTATGGCCGTATGGCTGAGAGGGGGCCCAAAGGGTTGAGCAGTTGGGAATAAGACAGGATCGGATTTCAAGGGAGGCCGAGCATAGGTTACATAGTTTGACGTGGTTGGACTGAGTGATCAATGCTATAGATCATTGAGTCGACTTGAGAATTGGTGGAAGTGGGAGGGCGGAGGATTGTCCCGCCGTCCCCAGGAGCTCCTTAACCTTACGTAGGCCCAGAGTCAGGGTTCGTAATTGTGAGGCTGGAATTGGGTAGCAGGCGTAGAGCCTAACAAATGATTGCGGAGGAGAAATGAAATGTTGAGATCATTCCGGCCCCCGTCTGTCACACATTGGGGAAAGTGGAACTATTTTGAGTTGAAGAGGCGAGCAGGATCCCTCCTGCCTCAGATCTACCGCTCTACATAGCTCTCTGCATAGCTATCTCTCCAAGGCATTCCAAGGGAATAAAGAGGAGAGGAAATGTGTGTGGGGAATGGGCCTGACGCGAGCCCAATTTTCACTTTCCCCATACTTCCCCCGTCGCGTCATGCCAATTGGGAAAGGCGTAGTGGAGGTCTCCTGAACCCCTTGAGAGGCTGACAGGGAGAGACAGGCTGCTTAGACTCTTTAATTGAGCCGGAATGGGAAGAGTAATGTGGGAGCAGAATGCGGGAGCGGCGTCCCATTCCCGGATGAATGATGGCCAAGACCAGAGGTCCAACCTTCATTCCTCGTCCTCCTAATACTACGCACAGATCAGTCACTCACTCAGTCTCGCATAAAACCCAAATGGACCCTCCCTTTGTAATGATTTTAATAAAGTTCTTATGGGGCCGGGTCCTGGATCCTCTGGATTCCGACCGATTTCCGTCGGACGGCGTATTTAAATTTAAATCTGATCCCAGCTCCCGAATGGAATCCTACTGATGAATGGAGAAGTGAATGCTTATGAGAAGGCCTAATGCGTAATGGGGAGCTGATCCTATTTTGAGATGGGAGGAGAGTCTGGGTATAAATAGTTGAGGGTGGGTGGAAGGAATGCGGAGCCTTTGATCCGGGCGTTCCGGACTTCTGTTCATCCTTAAGGGTGGCCTTCTTCTGTTCTGGAGGAGAATGGCCGGAGTAAGGAATCGGAGGGAAGAGGCTGGGCAATTACGAGTCATCAAAATGAAATTAACTGAGGGCACAGATGGACTGAGAGCCGACCCAAGGACCTCCCTCCTTTTATTCATGCTCCTCTCAACTTCTTTCCACCATATTATGCTCCTTTCAGATCTTCCGACTCAGGAGCCCTTCATAATATGAATCTGATGATGGGCATTCTGGAACGCTGTGCCTCCTTCTCTACAGTCATCCTCCTTTACGGGTGAAATGAATCCCTCCACTGTAATTTGGAATCATGTGATGCTCCCGCCGGCCTCACTACATACATTCATTTTCTAATTGCCAGCCAAGATATACCTATGGGACTGTAATACTACTCTTTTCTACACATCATTCCATGCACGGAATTATTGTATCACAAAATACAGCCCCCCAAATTCTCATTCCATGGAGCGTAGAAAAGAATCCTTGTTCACATTTTACATTTGTCTCGTCATGTCTTTGCATATTGCACCAGCGTAGGCACCCGTAGGAAGGAAGTTTTTCTGTTGTCATTGATGATGAGGAGGATTAGCTGCGGATTGAATGGGAAGTTCTCCACTGTATTCCTGGCTACTCTATTTGCTCTCCTATTTTTCATTTCCCGGAGGTTTGGGCCTAAAACGTGTTTCTGGATGATTGACGGCCAAATAGGTGGCCTGGCTTGTCAGGATCAGACGGGGCTAGCCTTAAATGAGAATTTATTGTGGAACCATGTAATCCGGAGGAATGAAGGGCCTGGAGCGGGATCAGAGAAAAGGATTCCTAATATTGCTACTGATATTCGGGAATTGAGAACCAATCCCGGATTTATGAGGGCCAGCACATCCCACTTTCCTATTTTATTCGACTCAATCGATCAGACTTAACTCCTTCGTAAACAAGTTAAAGCCGAGGAAAATTATGGGCCAGGCCTAATCCTCCTTTTCTCCTCTTCTTTTATTCCGGGGGGCTCCCGAGGATTCTCTGCCTCTGGAATGGCTCCTTGAGAAGAAGATTACGAGTAAGGTCCCCTCGGCCTGGAGTCACTTCGTCCTCCACATTGTAGGCCTAACTATGGAGTCAAACGAAGGAATGCCCGGCTTAGGTTCCAGTCAGGATCCTTTATTGGGGACCGGAAGGTCCTTCCCTATTTCTCTTCCACCAAACCTAAATCAAGGCCTCTATCTATCTCAATCTATTCTTCGACAGAAGTACAAATGAGCGGGAGCCCCTTCCTTCTGGCGTCTACGCTTTAAAAGGCTTTCGGTCGGATCCCTCGACTTGGGAAAAGTAAATCTGGACCGGAGGCATGTAAATTGGATTGGGAGCACAGAGATCCTTTCGTGTGAAAAGACTCTCTGAATGAGCCTCACTTTAGAATGGACAAATAAGTTTGGGTTTGAGGTAGAAACGGGCCCCGACTTTCCGTCCAGCCCAATCTTCCCTCATCCGCTCACTCCGCAATGCTCAGAGCGTAGAACCCATTGTCGGATCCCTTTGTTGGGCCTTCCATTCCGAGCTGTAGTGCTTATCCCAAAGGCTACCTGGCGCAGAGACGTCATGAGCCTGATGACTGGGCTTGTGTGGGTCCGTCAGGGTCTCCCCCTTGCATACAAACCAGGAATCATCAAAGGGAAATAGATTGAGGAATGGGCGAGGAGTCAGCCCGTGAAATTTCGCCTTTGTCCCCTCTCGGCTCCGGGCTCCGGAATAGGGATACGAATAAAGGGAGGGAACAGGATCCCAAATTGCTGACAAATTGACCCACACACATTTCATACCTCAAGGATTCCAGGCCCAGTTATTATTCCCTTCACACCGTTTCCAAGCCCAAGCCCGAATCATTAGATAATGTCACGGGTAAGTTGGTCCGCATCTAGGCTGGGTAGGCCCAGATTAGGCCTTACTTTGTATACTTTGTACTTTAAAATAGCATTCAACTCGTACTATTACTGGTGGCAGGGGTATCATTAGTCTTCCTCCCCTTCCACAGCAAATACCCGCTCAATTGTCCAGAAAGGCTAAACGGTTGGCACCGTCGGAAGCCCCAATACTATATAGTACTATACCTCTAGTGGTTAGCCGGGTGGGATGATTACTGTAGGTATGCACTAAACATGCCATGTCCAATTTTCAATGGAATTATAAACGCAAATTTGTTAAAATATGTACTACTTAAAGGAATACGCTGGAACAGGAAGTTGAAAATTAGGGTTGCCGCGAAGCGGGCAATTTCCTGCTTCGCCCGAAAATGTTAGGTGCCGAAACATGGGCGAAGCTATATATATATATATATATATATGAGTATACATATAGTGAGCAGCTCTTTGCTCTGCAGTATAGTGCACGTCAAGACAAAAGAGACACAAAAGCGACAGTTCTAAAATGCTGTGTGGATACCAGTCGCCAGTCACATTATTCCAGTTTCCTGGAGACTCAAAACTAGAATAATTGTTGTGCTTAATATACGTTGCCTAGGACAGTACATACTGAATATTAAGGTGTCACTCCCGGAACCTGCCGTGGTAGACTTAGATTCCGATGGAGAACCACATATACTAATGAGACGGAAGACGGTATCCGAATCTTGACTTGTTTTTTTTTTATAAATTATAATTTTATGTAATGCCACATCAAAATTGGTGTAATCTACCTTCATTTGTAATTATCTGAGTTGCGCAACTTATAACCGATTTTCATAATGTATGTAACCAGCGTAAATTACGAGATACATGTGAATTTATTTTATCTTTGAACCGTATTTAACGTTAATAGGTATGCCACAATCAGGAAAGAGCTCAGTTAAACAGAAGAATCCAATATGGAATCATTTTGAATTGTGTTCCGACAAAAAATTCGCCAACTTCAACCAATAATGTAATGAAACAATATCTCGAGAATAAAATGATATTTTAAAACATTTCCACGAAATATAAAGCGTAAAATGTATTATAATTCCATCATGCTGGAGTGCTGTTTGTATTATGTAAGGCACTAAAAATCCCATTTAAGAAATTATTCCGTCATAAATTAGCTTTCGAGAATCAGGCGAAGCTTCGCCAGAATCTTCGCCGTTTCAACCGCAATGGCGAAGCATGGGCGAAGCGGAAAAAATCGGTGCTTCGCCTGGCGGCAACCCTATTGAAAATATATTTACTATGACCTACAACCCCAACCTAGCCAAAACTGCAATATCCAATTTCCTACTCGCTACTCAAAATATAGATACAATTGATTAGAGCCGAATTGAGCTCATAGCCCATTGTACATCCGCCATTCAACTGTGTGGACAGCGGTCTCCTGGACAAGACAAGAATTTCGAATAAGATTCCGTGATCTATCTAACAAGAGATCTCTGATTCGTCCGGGCCCAGAGAACGGGGTTTGGGGAAAGTGGCTTCTCAAAGTCCATTACGGATAATCTCATACCAGTTTACATAATAGGACCTAATGACATACGTGGGCCCATGTTGGGTTACGAAACAACAAATTATGTTGGCTCAAGTTGATGAAGATGATTGGGGGCCCTCCATGCTCTTGCCCAATAGATCAAGAATCCTGTTTCTTTCTACTGGACGAGCATCTTTAGGGTTTCCCTTAAAATGATTACGCCCAAGTTTTTGGAAGGATTAGGACCGCAGAATTCAATTCCAGCCTCGTGTTGAGAGCCTGCGTTTGGAAAGGAGAGCGTAGGAGATATTGAAAAGGCGGAGAGACACTTATGATAGAGGATAGGAAGGGAGTCTGGAGGGACTCTGTCTGAATGGAGGCAGAGGGAGAGAGCGGGCTACTGGGGAACACTGGGGAACATTTATCAATCTGAGCCTATTTGGGCAGAAAGGAGGAAGATGAAGGATGTGATTCCATATATCTGGGAACTATGTATGATGGACTCTGCTTCATATCTCTTGTAGCATAAGTAGCTGTACTTGTAGTTCTGGTCTACTCCAGGCTTCCTCCACGTTCCTAAGACAGTATACACGTTGGATAGTTTATTAGGGGGCCGGGCGGCTGGCTGGAGATCTCTTCTCATTTCAGACCATTCGGCTCGCTCCTCATATTTTGACAGGAGAACTTCCAGGAGCCCCGGATTCACAAAAATCATAATAATGGAACTTCCTATGGGATCTGCCTGGCTACACCTTGTGTGGTCTGAATGTAGATATACAGAAGAAGGCCCTATAACTCGCAAATAATTAACAGGGAAGGACACGAGGTACATAATGAATTGGAGCATTCCTGTTTCGAATCCGAACGCACGCATCTGTATTTTCACTTTACGCTAAACATAAATTATTCAAGCTTATTTGTAAAATAACTGGCCTCGTTTCTGGGAGTAGGCCTCGTTAGCTTAGGATAAGTTTCGGTTTCAGAGAATTGAAGGAAAGAAAGTAAGAGTAAGTTATGGATTTATAATATATTTGTTTGGCATTTATTGCCCAGCGCCAAATGCGACGGAGTAATTTTGTGTGTCTTTAATTGGCCCCATTGAGGGGACTTTGAATTAGCGTGAGAAAATGTTAAGCCCATGGTGAAAGCAAACTTTCCGTTCATGGGGAAGCATATGGGGCATATTTGTGTTGATTGGCTGACATTGAAAGGACAGAGAGGGACAAGATTCGCACTACGTCTTTCGTCTCCTGTGAACCAGGCCTAGACTTAGCTGGGACTAAAGCGGCTTCTTTCAATCCGATCCTTCTAATGAGAACCAGAGGCGGGGAGCGTAATCAAATTGAGCAAGAAGTGTAATCTCATCCTAATTGAATTACTTCCTTCCCCGATTCTTCTCACATTATACACGAGAGTCTTCCAGCCGCTAGCAGCTCTCCGCCGCTGCATGAGGAACTTTGGAGTGAGGAATTCTGCTTTCACTGTACTACTTGGGCCCATTCCCATCAAATTAGTTATGAATGCTGCTGGAGTCCGGGCTTGGATCCAGCCTTCAGCCGTTCAGCCCAAACCCGCTCACCATCCCACTCTCAACTTATTTTATGACTCAGTAGTATCAAGCAAGCATCATCACAGGAAGTCAGTCTTATGGGCCTAATGGGAGACTTAATAGTCCTCCCGGCAGGGCTGGCCTTTGCTACGGGCAAACACGCTCACCCATATATTGTAGTTTATGAGCTTGACAATTACTTTTAAAAAAACGGAAACTTAAAATACGGCATCAGGAAAGACGAGAATGTGTCCTAGAGTGAAAAGTCCTGTTGAAAGAGTAAAACGAGCGTTACGAAGCAAAGATTTATGTTAAATTAGTAAATAACTCAAAACTTATTAAATTTGATGGCTCATTCGCCGTTGTATTTAATTCAAATCCCGGAAAAAAAATCATTCTCCGGAAAATATACATACTTAAACTTCCCAAAACTCCTTAAGTGCTGCGGACATTTTTCTTTAGTACCTATTACCGTATTACCTAAAAAAAATATTATCCTTCAGATATTTCTGCGACGCATGAGAAAGCCAATTTTGATCTGTATCAAGAACCAAGTAAGTACAGTCCATGGTATAAATTGAACATTTGATGCAATGCGTACTTCGACACTTTAGGCAAGAGTTAAAAGCAGAGACAACGGTCATCAAATTTAATATACTTTGATTGAGTTAATTCCATAATTTACAAGTAACGACCGCGCTAAGCGGCGGAGCCGCGTGCGGAAGTGTAAGACACGAACCGAAGGCGAGGTCGTTACCTGTAATTTATTAAATCATAAGCATTTTAAGCATAAGCATATGCGTT
>JAQFZY010001093.1:0-18147 GCA_034696285.1 Hypogastrura burkilli
AGAGCCAGCCTCGCTAAGCGGCGGAGCCGCGTGCGCAAGTATAAGACAGGAGCCGAAGGCGACGTCGTTACTTGTATTATATATTATGTTTATATTTATTTCTATACCGAATACAGCCATAAATATGCTCACGATACACTTAGAGTTGTTGTATGCTGTTTTTTTTTCTGTATTTACATTTTTTTTGCAACTGCATTTAAATTCCGCAAAAATATGCATCCCAACGGGTAAAGTAATATTTTAGTTAAATCCATTAAACGGAGCTTTTCTATTCCAGGCCAGCCTAAGCATCCGAAATCGAACCTTGTAGACATTAATAAAAATGAAAGCAAAGGTAGACCTAATTAAGTAAAAAAGGAAATAAAATACGCGTTACATCAGAAGTTAAAGAGGAATATTTATATATTTCGAAGTAAAAGATGCACCCATACATTATATTTATACACATCACATGGTCTTAGAGAATAAATCACGGTTTATGATCAGTTCGGCTAAAATTGTTTTTGTTGTGAAAATGCTTAATCTAACCTAACTTAGTCTAAACTAACCTAACCTAACTTAGCTCAACCTAACCGAACAAAAAAAAATTTCCGCCAAAAGTGTTATTCGCTAAACTGACCCGATACCTAAATCACAAATCACACCATTGAAAAAAGTGCCAAAGCAAGCTCTAGACCGAATTACGAATAATTAAAATAATAGAGGTCAATTTGAAGTATTGCATTCATTCAACTCTGGCTTCCATAGTCAATACTGGGTTACATCCTGCGAGCTGTCCCATTCTACAATTAATCGGGCATTTAATTTTATATATACATAAACATACGACGCAGCTTTTCTTTCGTGAGTTCAGAGGTGGGATTTATGAATCGGTAATCAAAATCTAACTAGTACTAGTTCATGCTGACCGTGTGTCTCCGTACGCCCTGAATTGACCAAGCCGGAATGAGCTCAAACTGGCCTATTATTGTCGATTTAAAGGAGCTCGTCCTAAAACTTTCCCCAAAGCCCGTTTCCATTGATTTTGCCAGTTGACTGGATTTCGGGTGAGTTTGTGCTTGGAATTGGGTTGTTTTCCTGAGCCGGGTTCTCCCTCTAGCCCCGGCCCGGCCTGTCACCCCCGATAATAAATACAGAGATGAGGGAGCATGTCCGCTGGCAATACTTTATAATATGTCAAGGCACGAATGAGATTGAGTGAGGGAGCTTCTTTTTGTAGTTGGAGCCAGCCAGCCAGCCCAGCGAGCCGCGGATACTTTGAGCCTCTCCTTCATCATTTTTCCCTATTTCGGAAATAGGAGAATCGTCCTCTCCTCGCCTCCTCCTCCTCCGCCGAATTTTATCATTAGTTATGGCTCCCATTATTGATTTTTGGGGGGATCAAGTCTGAAGGGTGAGGCCGAAGGATCTGGAGGCTCTCCTCCGCCAGCCCCTTCCAACTCAGCGCCTTCAACGGGGATGAAAAATCCAGGAACCGAGCCCGGGCAAGGGAAAAAAGGACCGGGGCTTAATGTTCAGGCATTCCTGGAGCACTTTCCCTTATCTCCACTTTCCCCGCATTAGGAGAGCTGGGGGAGAGCAAGGGTCCGGAAATTAATTCCAGAGCCTAAAAATGGCCAACTTGAGACTTGAGTCAGCTAAATGGGAAGGATGCGAAAATCAGGCTTGGACAACTATGGCTGGCTGGAGAAAGCCGACACTTTACTTAATGCTATGGCGTCTAAAAAGACTGACTTCTGTATTGAGACATCTCCATTTTGGATCAATTAGTTTTGTTTCTTACAAATGTAATTTTTGGTTGGTTCAGCGTAAATGAGGTTAGTCTTGGTAAGGCCTCTAAAGTTTTAGATTTTTTGCAATGCGGTGAAAGTGGAATCGGGTTTTTTGTTTTTGATATTGTTTGGGTAGCATCTAGATTGCTTCGCCATAATATTTTGTGTAGGGCTAAAAGTCGATGCTGTTTGGGTAGCATTTTATGGAAGTTTTTTTTTTGAGCCCAACTGAGTATTTTTTTGTAGTTCGAATCTAACTTTACTTAAACACCTTCTGTTTAACTTAACTTAACATTAACCTAACCTAACCTAAATACGTCCTATCCAGACTAACCTAGCTTAATAACTTATCTTTAACCTAACCTACCTTAATAATTTTTATTTAACCTAACCTAACTTAAATTCGTCCTATCCAACCTAACCTAACTTAATAACTTCTCCTTAACCTAGCCTATCTTAAATAAGTCCTATCCAACCTAGCCTAGCTTAAAAACTTCTCCTTAACATAACCTTACTTAAATTCGTCCTATCCAACCTAACCTAAGATTAATAACTCTTTTTAACTGAACCTAACCTAAATAAGTCCTATACAACCTAACCTAGCTTAATAACTTTTCTTTAACCTAACCTAACATAAATTCGTCCTATCCAACCTAACCTAGCTTAATAACTTCTTTTTTTTACCTAACCTATCTTAAATACGTCCTATCCAACCTAGCCTGCATTAGTCACTTCTCCTTAACCTAGTCTATCCTAAAAACTTGTCCTTAACCTAACCTTACTTAAATTCATCCTATCCAACCCAACCTAACTCTAATTCAGCCAAATACTAATAGGTTAGGTATCCCCTCTTAAGTGCCTTGCCTCCTGCGTCCTGCGTTATGGGATTTCTGATTCCGTCTGTTGGTTCCATAGTTTATTAGTGACCTTTGTGCCTCCCTATCGGTTTCCCTCGATTCGTCCTCGTCCATGAGCCTCCATTCAGTTTAATGGGACTGATTTTCGTAACGAAGGATGTGGTTTTGGGGAATGGATCCTCAAGTGCTTTGGCTAGCCGAAGGGTCCTTCCTTTTGTATTGAGCCAGGCCAGGGCTCATTGGGGCGTAAGAGAGTGTCTCCTCGTCTCCCCGGATCCCGCCCCAATAAATATAATAGCCTGATGAGTGACAATTCGGGGGACTGAGGTAGGATGGAGATGGCAGGGCCTGATAATAGAGCCTCACTAGCCACGCAGTCAAAGCTCCTGATGAGGACCTCCAGGAATCAACTGAACCGTAAGGCATACTCCCGGCCTATTGGTGTGGTCCAAGTGCACTTCAACTACCAGGAACCTTCGGAACTGGGCTCGGATTTGATCCGGCGGATCGATAAGGCTCCCCTTAATTGCGCATTTTGTAAGGGCTCTTTATAACGTAGCTACTTTTCTGATTTATTTATTCGAACCTTGCAACCAGGTTAACACGAATTACAGATACACCTTCATACAGAAAGATAAGTTTTTCGGAATTATCAGTATGACTCACAGCCACAACTGACTCTATACATAAATAGTTACTTAGATTTTAATGTGAAATCGACCCTTCACTTCAGCTTCAGGTAAACTAGAAATGTGTGTCCTTAGAGGAGTTTTACATATCCAGCGAAAGTTCTCAGATCTACAGCAAAATTGTGTTTCTATTGTATTTTCTATTTATGCTTTTACGCTTGTAAAGAAAAACAAGAAAAAAAAAAAAAAATCTCCAACATAAGTATAAGAAACTTATTTATTTTAATTAAAAATGGTGATTATTTAAAAAAAAATAATCAGCTGGATCCGTAAAAAGCTAAAACTTGAAGCTAACCGAAGCAAAACAATCCTAACATATTTAATTAGGGCTAAACTATCTTAAGTTTACCTGCATCCTGTATCAGGTGTTAAAATGCTCCCATCCACGATTAATAGCATGCTTTGATTTATGGCTACCAGTTAAGCTATCACCAATTAATCCAGATTTCCTCACCATTTTCACCAAATTACTCACCATCCGTTTGAAACTTATTATGAGGAAAATATTATTTTTCTTACAATAATTAACGGGATTAACATTCTCTCATCGGAAATATTTCAAAACCTTGGTTGGGAAATCGGCTAATTGGGGAGAGATTTTGAATTAATTGGTGATCGCTTAAATACTAATTTTTATTTATTTACATAAAATATATTTTTATAATACACATATTTATAATATACTGACCAGGCATTGCATCAGCCTGGCTATATAAAAATACTCGAGGTTTTTATGCCAATTAAATGGTCGTGAGCCTAATGCCGGAGCCTTCCCGACTCCCATGTTCCCCAAATAGTCATTTTCTCCCGACCCAAGAACCCTCTCAGACGTGTTAATTCATAAAGTGAACTTCAGAGCCTGGAAAAAACTTTCCCCACCTATATCCTACCCACACTACTAGGAGAGTGCTACCTTGGACTATTTAGGCCCGGCCTGGTGGTGGCGGCGTAAACCCAAGTAATAAGCCATAAAAGTTTCCTGAGAGACTTTCCTTGTTCCCACTCCCCTCTCTTCCCCTTATAGGTTTTTAATGGTTGACTTGAGGAAGAAATCAATTTGGCATAGCCGAGCCCGGCCCGCCTGAATGGCAGAATTAGTTCCGTTCCTCCTTTCCCAGCCAAAAAACAAAGGCGGGCCTTGGCAGAGTAGGAAGTCCTTTGTACGTACTACCACTAGGCTCGGAGCCCTTAATTCGCCTAATTGAGTGACATCCGCCTACAATTAAGATCCGCTCCCTTTGGACGGCACACACACACACACACACGGGGGGAGGCATATGTGAGTACTCAGCCTAATAGGCTCCCGTTCCACGTGGTGATTCAGTTCCTAATTTGACGGTTGAGAGAGACGGGCTCCACAAGCGGCCCCGCTAGAGAAAGCCAGACAGAGGAACTTGGTATTCTAATCGGATTTATACATATTTCCCTAATGCACACATGTAGCATGTAGGGGAGGGCGGAGAGGCCTCAAGATTGATCCCCAGCCCTTCCCATATGGACAACTTAATTTTGTTGTCTTAATAATAATTTTGGGTCCCCAAGGAGGGCTTATATGGGGAAATTACGTCCGGGCCCAAGGTCTGGGCTCCGGATTGACGACTCATTAGGATTTGGGAGACGGATGGCCCCGGCTGGCTGAGCAATAGGCTTTATTCTATACCCTTCTCATACTTGCAAATATCACTTTGTCACCTATTTTTGCAGGAATTAATCTCTATTATTTATGAGGGTGAAAGTTTACATTTTAATTTGAGTTCTCATGAATTTAAGTTAAGGTTAGGTTAGCTGGACGTAAACACAAGGTTCTACCTAAAAATAGATAATTCTTTAATTTATACAGGTAGGTATATAAATAGTTTACCAATTTTCGGTTACAAGCTAGTATATCTTTTAGCCTTCCTTAAAAACAAGCCATACATCAATATGTCAGAATTCCAGTAAGGGTGGCCGAAATTCAGTACATTTTTGTAGCTTCTTTTAATGGAAGCCATCCATATATCCGTGTATCAGAATTTTTCATGGAGGGTGAAAAGTGATCCAGGAACCCTCCCCCATTGGGCTGCCCGTGGAAATCCTCCTGGGCCCAAGTAAGGGCCCAACCTTCCATATTGAATTTTCTTTTTCGGGGCGGGCAGGCCTGGGAAAAGAAAGCTGGCGGTGGTGGTCGGCTCTGCCCTTTGGAGAGAGAGAGAGTCCACATGTGGAAGGCCTTTTCTCCAATCATGTTCCGCCGCCTGCCTGCCTGGCCGCCGGAGATAGCTCCCGGTCCATACTACATAGAGCTAGGGAGTAGTACACGTAGTTAGGCCGCCCGCCTGCCTGCCACTACTACTGGGAACAGATTGCCAGAGCCATACATTTCCAGTTCGGAGAGCAGGGAAGGAATTGGAAATGGAGATTTGATGTGGAGTAATGTACGGGCCGGGGCCTGTTGTCTTCCCTACTCCTCCGCCCGAAATTCTGGCCTAGAATAATATTATGGGACTGAGGGAGGTAATTATGTTGACGTTTTTTGTCGACGGCGGGCAGCATTCGGGCATTACCTCCAAATGTCCCCGGACTTTTTTTTTAGTTTTTAAATCAGAGCACTTTTCCTAATGTCCGTACATGCATCTGTTCCAGAGAGTTTAGAACATTTAACAGTATGCATGCTAACACTGAGTGGTCAGCCTGAGATGTAGAACTAAATCAATGCAGAGTTTCATACTTAAATCTATTTTTTATTGATAGCTAAAGACGGACACTAAATCAGAATTATAAGCTATTTGTGATTTTTATGTCGATGCCCAATTTCTTGCAGCATCTGCGAGATATAAGTAATACAAGGTGTCTATACTTATAGGTATACAATGCACAATGCAGTTCACAATAGGCTCCAATTACTTAACTGCAACGTAACGAGATTTCAAATTCAGAGGGTACGCCATACGCCATATTGTATTTAGGGCCCTTTAGACGCTAACAAGTACTCGGTGGAAAATAAGAAAATGTAAAGCCCAGCCCTAATACGCCTAATTCCGTACTATTTGAATAACCTCTGCACACAGAACAGAGGTCCGGATCCGGGATGCTGGATGCCGTCAACATGGGAAGGGCCGGCCGAAATAAATAAGACTCATATATGGGATCCATTGGGCCATTGAGGCGTGCGATGACAGGCGGGGACAGTAAGGGATCCTTCCCTTTACGCGGCCGGCATAATGGGATCCAAAAAGTAAAATGGAATTATTGGAGCCCTCCACGGAATCATCCTACTTTTTGGGGGGATTTTTTGGACCCTCCACCAAACTTCCATTAGGCGGAGGCCCGAGGCCGAAGTACTTCGACCTATCGCCCAATCCCATTACAGCAACAGAATTTTATTAGGCCCGTTTTTTAAAAAAAAGTAGGAGAGTACTAACACAAAGTAAGGTCATGCCCTGTCACTCTTTGTAGACTAATGCGGAGGGGACAGGATTTAGTTGTAGGATCCACGTGTGGAGGCTCGGGCGGCTCCTTGAAGAAAGCTTGAAGAAAGGAAGGGGCTCCGATTCCCGGGTTGTCTCCATAATGAGTCTCCAGGTCCCAATTTCTAATGGTGTGAGTCCGCTCCGGCTCCACTTCCGGGCTCACAACCCCGCCGCTTTATTCTGTAGAGGAACACAAAAAAAAATCCTTATTTTGAATGTCGTAGGACGTGGGAGCAAAGTATTGTATTCCATATTTCAACCTGGAAAAGACGTATCGATTTTATGGAGCACTCTCCAACATTCAGTAGAATTAACTCGTATTTGATGATTTATTGTTGGATCCTAGGAGTCCAAACCTAACCTAACATGTGTGGTGCAGGCCTAACCTAATACTCTAAAACACTGAATTAAGGTAATAACAAAATGAAGGACCTATTAGGATTTTGCCTTACCCGGTCACACTATACTTTTTCCGAGTACAAAAAAAATTAAGTTGCCTATCCAATTCCTTCGAAGAGACCTTACTTTAAAAATTCCGGAATACCCTTTGTATACTTATAGCATGCGAATGATTTTCTGGAGGCTAGACGCCCATTAGAGCCCTGCACTACGACATGTGGCCTCGGCCTGCTTTCTCTTTTTTCCGCCGTCGGAGCGTAGTAGAATGAGAGTGGTAGATAGGGAGCCCTCCACTCGACTGGGTTCCGTATAGACACCCCAATTTATTTCGGATCAGGGGAAAGGGAGAGAGATAAATTGTAGTGTCCTCGACGGTGATCTTTGGGTCCCAGCCCGGACCCTGCCCCATTTTGTTTCCCACACACACACATGCCAGGGCCTCCCCGTCACGGCCAGAGCAGAGTCCAACCGAGAGAAAGGCCCCGGCCTGACAGGCACAATTTATCTCTGACGCCTCAGCCCGCCTCTCCAACTACTCTCCCGGACAGGGGAGGGACAACAAGGCGTAATTAGGCCTCACACAAGGAACGGACAGGGGTGGGGATGGACATGGACTTTGAGACCCCTTTTGTGGTAAACAAGGGTTAACGCACTTTCACCAACCCCTCCGGCACATGTGTTGCCATGCAATTTAAACAATTCGGTTCAGTATGGGTATATTTTAAAAAAAATTGAATTAGAACGTAATTACATCCGACTTTCTAGAGTGTACATGTAAGCTGCAACTCCAGCTCTCTTTGAACGCCTCGTATTGATCTTACCTAAATAGTGTAGACTTTAGTGGAAAACGAATTACAAATTAACCTAGCTAGTCGTTAACGGGTAAATAGTAAAGTGTCCGATAATAATACTTTTTTGACCAGCTAATTTGATAAAAGTCTCAAGTACTGCTTTCGTCCAGACTTTAGTGGAAAGCAAATTACAAATTAACCTAGCTAGTCGTTAACGGGTTAATAGTAAAGCGTCCAATAATAATACTTTTTCGACCTTCCAATTTGATAAAAGTCTCAAGTAGCTTTCGTCCACTAAATAATATTCGTCCCCTGCTATTAAGCTAAAAGTCGAATACACTAAAAATCTCCAGCAAATTCCATTACTTCATCCCCGCCCCTCCATATAACCTACATTACTACATTAGATGCATCCAAGCATTATTTATTCAAAATCTAATTTGTTTCCAACTTTCCGCTTTCTCCTTAACAGGGTCCGAATGTTAGACGAGACCGGTGTTCACTAAAGAGAAAGCGATCAGGTGGGAAGCACGCACATGCAAACTGCAACGGGCTCGGTGACAACTTGCCTTCTTCCCGCTTTTTTTCCGATCCTTTTTTTCTACACTGTACACACTATGTACGCAATCAAATGTACACTTTTTTTAAGCTCCTGAATTAAGCTTAGCCAAAGAAGCAATTATTTCCGTATTACTGATTTCGGATTTCGGGCCGGGTAGAGGGCAGAGACATGCATGTGTAAGACAATGGGAGAGCCTGGGCCTCCACACATACATATGGACTACATACATACATACATGAGCATGTATGGACAGGCCGGAGGAAGGCCTGGAGATGTTTATTAAGTACTGTTAGGGCCCAAAGTAACCTCATAAGTCTTCTTGAATAAAGCACGAACTCTGGAAGTTGATGTCAGGCCTCGACAAACCGCAGCGGAGACGGAGGCCGGAATGAATGACTGGAGAAAGAAAAGATAAACCTTTTAGGGTCCCTATCTCCCCGGCCCAGCCTCCCCCACTTTTTACCCGCCACGCAAATTGGGATCATTTGTAATGAGCAGGTGGAACTCTGGTTTGGGCCAAAACGAGCTCAGGCCTCCCTCAGCTCAGTCACGAATCAATATTCGGAAAAAGAATCCGAACGGGGACAGGTACAGTGAGGAGGCCCCATAGTGCCCATGGCTTCCAGCATCTTCTTCCAGGGAGATAACAGAGCTCCATAATATTCAGCGTTGGACTTTTTGGGGGTGGGATTACATTTTTTTAAATCGTCATTTGAAATGCCCTATGGGATACGGGATATGGGCCTCAATAGCAGAGTAAGTCCTTGGATTAGCCGGAAGAGGCTTTATTGTAGTTAGCTAGTCCATTTAGAATCCAATTATTATAGGTCTCCATTCAGTGAGTCCTCGATTAATTTGGCCGGAGGCGGGAAGTATTGTGGGCCCGCTCGCCAGCTCCTTCCGCGGAAGCTCCCCCTGTTTATTAGTTACTCTCGGCCCAGCTCCCTGCAAATAAGGGAAGTCTGGATTAGTTGAGAAGAATTCCCCGGCTCATATAGGCCTCATCAAAGTTGGGGATAGTAGTTAAAAGGGCGGATTTTATGATGGGCTGACATATGGAGACTTTTGTTCAGTTTATTATACCAGCATAACTCATCCTCACACCCAGCCAGCCCCCAAAATAAAGATTTCCTAATGATCCTCCACACAACTTTTTAACTCAATTAACACTTCCTCAGCAGCCTAGGCCTTGGGTTCGAACCCAACCAAGGCCTTTCTCCTCAGCCCAAAAATGGACATGGTGGAGAAAGTTTGGGACTCCATAAAGCCTAAAATAGAGGTAGGTAGGCGGAGGGCCCTGGGAAGGTGAGATAGGGGAACCCCGTTCCGCCGGTTATAAATCCAACTGACTGTCGGCCCTCAGCCTGATTCATAGGGGGGACCCAATAATTTTTCCCAAATACATATTTTAGTGGAGGCCAATTTTGTATTAGGAGAGGCTAGAGGCAGAGGCCCGTTGTGCCTGGGCCTAATTTAATTAGGTCTTTGATGGATCACGTCGGAGCTCTTGCCAAAAAAGAACCTTTCAGGAGATTGGGATTTCCCAATAAATGACAAAAAAGAGATATTCCGCGACCAAGGGCATATTTCAATACCAGGGGTCTTATATGGTGGAGTTCCAGAGGGAACGTTGAGCCGTTCCTTACAATCTGCAATGCGACTGAAGCTGTATGATTCAGTGGGATCCGAGCTCTTCAATAAGAAAATATGTAGGAAGTGTTCTGAAGGTCTGATTGCCTCCTAAATTCTAAAATGCTAAACTGTACTAAAAATAGCGGCACCTCTTTGCACCAATGCTCAAATTTAGTAATTGCAATTAAAGTAGCAGGCAGTCCATCAACATTCTTCCTGAATATTTGTGTGTAAACGTATACAGTAATTAATACGTATATTACGCGTAATATATTAAACGTGTACTAGCTTACATATAAATATGGTATATAGGCAGTACCTAAACATAAGACAGTAAAAACTAAATAGCCCTTAGTGACATCTAATACCATATGCCATAGCTCGAAGTTAATAATTGCATCATTAGGTAGTATTACAAAATCATTCTGTTGAATACGTGTAAAGGTCGAACGGTCTAAGTAATGGTAATACATGCGCGTATGTGTATTTATTGTACATGCATTGTGATTAACATATTAATATAAGATACCAAGAACTGTACATAAAATCGGTGGTCTGACAGTATGTGTGTGTGTGTGGATTATTGTTGCGGAAATAGTCTGTTGTGAGTACCTCATGTGAGTTCCGTCGGCGTATAATGCAATTTCTGATACAATAGCGCACGGATCGGGCTTATAAGAGGCCAATTAGGCTGGCGGCTTGGAATTCGATTTCTTCGAGACAATAGTGCTCGGCACATTTTTGGTCGGGCCCAACGGTGCGGCCGCATGAAATTGTATATCTTTGATACAGTAGCGCTCGGATTGGGGTTTGGAATGCTGAACGGTACCGGCGGCAATAATTTTGGACGGGCACAACGGTACCTAAAGGATCTATTTTGGCTTATCTGTTCCTCAGTTCCCGCCGGATCGTAAGATAGGCGAACGCATTCGTAATTATTATTAATCCAAGCATTCTAGGAGAAACGAAGCGGAGTTTTATTAAGTTCAATATGATTTTGCACTAAATCTGTCCCATACTCTCCGACTATGCATGAATTATTTAATAATAAAATTATTTCGTTCTTGAAACATAGGTATACTTATACTATTCAATTCCCAACTCACATAGGTACTTCCCATTCAATAGAAGGTGCTTAATAATAAGTCATCCAAAACGGATGCCAAATTGACAGAAACTGTCTCCCTACAAAATGTATTACTTCCATCCTTGTGGACATCCTTCCCACTCCCCGATATAATTCTGTTTAAAATCCAATCAGGAGTACTTTCCTGACATTGAAATTTGGGATGCACTTCCCGGGCCCGAGAAGGTGGCCCAGTTCAAAATCAGATGAGGAAAATAAGGAAGTTAGGCCGAGAGAAGTAGGCGGAAGTCCTATTCCTACTAGGTTCCCTGATGGGGACCGGGCCTGGGACCTGGGCGGGTCACAACGGAAATTTCCCCGTCCCCTTTGCCCATAAGTCCTTCTCTCTCCTCAAGATAATCAAATTTTTCGTGAAACCCCCCGAAAATTCAATTTATTTTTAATATCCGGATCTCTCAGATAGCCTTCCTCTCTCCCTATGGCTCCAAAAACAAGTCCCCACGTTCCGCCTCCAAATTACATTTGAGATCCTGTCCCAACAACCGAGTCCTGAGCCCATTTCAAAGTCCCCTAAACCCGCAAATCCAGGCAATATTTTGAGTTCCGCAACGGGAACTGGTAATAATGGCCTGTGCCAATCCCAATTCATTATGTTAATATCCCTCGCTCCCCTCCGCTTGGACCCAGATGGGACAGCCCAGCTCCTGCCTATTTACTCTTACAACCTACTCCGAATTTTTTCGGGTCCGGGACAAAGGTGAGCGGGATAAGTATAGAGGAGCGGGGCTTAGGCAGAGCCCCGGGTACGTTGTTAAGTAGATTTGAATACTGAATGGATCATGGGCCATTAAGCATACAGTCAATGGGAACTTGGAAGGGGCTACAGTACAAAAATGAGAATGAACTAAGGGACTTGACAGGGACGAAGGTTCTAGGCGTGGCAGGCGCTACAGAGTGGCTACAAAAAAACGCTAATTCAAAGGGAAGATATCGATTATATCAAGTCAGGGCCAAGGGCTGGTCAGCCTACAAAACTACTACCTGCTGATGTCCAGCCGCAACCCTGTCCAAATACTACGTACATAATATGTATTATGTAGTATCATGGGCTATAGACATACTATAAACTCATAGAGTGCTCGGTGCTCTAAATTAGAACAGTCTGTATTTTTCATGCCGGAAAAAAATTGATTTTGCCGGAAATTTAGAAAATTAATTGATTGGAGCCCAAGCCGAACCTGACAAAGCTTAATAAAAGCAAACCGAACCTAACTTGATATAATCAAATCTAACCTAGGTACTTAAATATAACCTAACCTAACCTACCTTAATATAACCAAACCTAACTTACCTTGATATAACCAGACCTAATCTTCCTTTAAATAACGAAATCTAACCTACCTTAATATAATCAAACCTAACCTATCTTAATACAACCAAACCTAACCTACCTTAATATAATCAAACCTAATAGCCTAACCTAACTGAACATAACAAAATACACCTAACCTAGCTTAATATAAGCAAAGATAACCTAATATAATTAATACAATGTAACCAAACCTAATGCAATCCAATTTAATCAAACTTAATATAATTATAACCAAACCTGAATGAACTGAACCCACAATTAACGAATTGGATTCAAAATTTCGCAGTAAAATCTGAATTTCTTCCCAGTACCAAATTATTAGGGAGCCGTACTAAAACTATAGGAGGAAAGTTGCTAATAGCCTGCCATTTTCACCGAATATAGTATGTACATACATATACTATATGTATATGCATAGTCCGCCTGCATAGTCGTATATGTATGTATAGGTAGAAAGGATCTCCGCCGCCTCTGAAGAAAGTTTGAGAGCTAATTACGGACTAGGTGCCTATTTATAATGCATGTGAACTCGGGAGCTTTTATGTCTACAGACATCCAACGAAGTGGATATTAGGCTCAGAAATAGATATGGAATAAGGTAGCGTGTAATTAAGCCTACGTGTAAACAGTGCCTTTGAGAGGATCCACAACCCTAACCTTGTCCCGTGGCTGCGGCCAAGGAAATTGACTCACACGTAAAGACTTTACCAAAATGTCTTTAACTAATACCTACACAGAGTAGATACATATACATACGCCCGGTTCCGTATATAAACAGAATAATTTATGTTCCCAAGTCAATTTTAAATATGTAGGTACTTAAAGGATACCACATGGAATGGGAAACTTGAACCCAATCTTATCTAATGTTAGCATCCTACCACCACTGAGCGTGCAGGCTTCTAAATAGATGCAGTGGCTGAGTTGAGTTACTTTGCACGAATTTTACGAATACTTCTATAAATAAGTACCACTTGGAAATTTACTGTAAGTCATACATTTAATGTTTTAAGTTAGATCAAGAAATGTTGACTATCTGGAACAGGCTTATATTAATAAAACTACACGTACATACAATCGGAACTCTGCAATTAATTCAGTTCGGGACCTCCCCGCAGGACATTCACAACCTTGTCCCAAAACTTTTCTAATTCATCAACCAGCTCACAGCACCCCAGGCTCAGCATCCAGATAGGCTTGTAAAGACAAATAGTAAGTAGTATTTCTTACTGAAGTGAGTACAGAATGTAATATGACTACATATGTATATACTAGTGCTGCCAAAAAATACGGACTTGAACCCAAAATAAAATATACAAATGAGCAAATATACTAATTTTTTTAGCCGAATAGTATTCCATATACGACATTATAGTCATACAATGTGGTTAGTATACATATTTGCTCATTTCAATACTTTATTTTAAGCTGAAGGCTAAATTTTTAGTGGAGCGGAAATTATTTGGAATGGCTGCCCGGCGCAGTAAAAATGTCCATTGTGCATGGTCAAGAGCCTGTGATATAGATTGGGGGGCCTGTAGCGGGCATTTCGAGCTTTCTCCGGGTTCCTTGGACTTGGGAACAGGAAGGAGAGGTCCGTTGCCGGGCAGCCGTCCGCGATAGACCCAAATTGGGAAGCATTAGAAGAAGTTAGTGGATTTGGTTCTGAGGCACTGGCTGCTGGGGTGCGTTTCCCCGGCCTGGGCTGGCGGATATTAGGATTGGGATTGGACAGGGCGGGCAGTGTCCCGGGCGCAAGAGTCGATATTATGGATTTTTTTACGGGAAGATCCTAAAAAACCGGCTCTCCCCTTCTTTTCCTTTCGGCCCCCTCCAAACTCGCCATCACGAATTGAACAAAAACGTCTACTACACTACTCGGCTCTGTAGTGTACCTACTCACAAGTGAGGGGCCATGGACGGCTTCGAAACTCTCCGCCTCCCGCTCCCGGTTCAGGAGTCGGACCAAGAATGATGAATTTACGGGAAAGGGGGATCCGTGGTACGGGGGAGGGAGGCCCTGTAGGGGAAATTCAATAAACGTACTCTGCCCCCGGATCCATAGACAAAAAAAGTCTGGTTCTTTGAACTCCTTAAATTACACTTTTGTATTATTTCTGGAGCTAAGAATAATATAGTATATATTCAGCCGGACTCGTCAATCCTACAGAGGTGGGAGTATATAATCATAATCAATAATCTAGCATAAGGCTTCCGGTCTATGGCTCCTGCCTTTAAATATAGCCTCCTAGTTTAAAAGATAGAAATTGGCAAAAAGGAAAGGGTATCGTAATATATCGAAATGTTGCTAAAAATATTGACATGTAATAAATGGGTATTTCTTTACACGGCTAGTTTTTAAATTGAGCAAACACCTACGAGTAATTGTACTTAACTTGCATACAAACCGTAGCATATGCATTATAATACAAATGTATAGTAAATAACATTTAAGAGATATCTAGACCCGTACGATAGTGTTCTGCTGAAACTTCTTCAACGTCCATCCCTGCGTGAAATTCGCTGCAGAATTGTGTGGAATTTTGTAGATTATTTTCTGCAGCGTTTTTACGCATAAATAATTTTTCAAATGTTTCCTGCAGAACTCTCTCTGCCGAAACCTGTAGAATTTTGTAGAATAATTTCTACAGAACTAACCATGCACAATGATTTGCATAAAACAGTCCGCAGGTGAAGGTATGGAACAAAATACCTATTCATCGCTTTTACATCCTTTCAATTACTGCTTTATTTTCACGTAAATAAAACTTTAAGGTGCGAGCAAGGAGCTTGTATTATAAACTCATGTATTTAATTATTTTCGGTAGTTCGGATGTATTGTTTCGCTTACTTATATAAGTACATTATAATACTTATATGCTTATTTAGGTTTAGCTTTCCCCTGTGTGGGAAGAAAACTGATTTGCTTTCCGATGCTCTCTTCTCCTGTGCAAAATTTTTTGATTTAATACTATTTAATTCCGAACATTTTCCTTCTGCATTTTAATTGACTTATACTCCATACCGTTCGTTTCAGTTATTCCAATTAAACACATATTAATACTACATAAATAATTATGTCCTATGTGTGTATGCCTTATTTTTGCTATATGTACTACTGAATTGATCCTTACTAGAGGCAGAATCCGAATTGAAGGTTAAGCGAAATAACCTATTCAAGGCCCACCTTTCCCCTCTGCTAAGGGTCCATTATAAAAAATGGGCAGGTGGTTCCGGGTCCTGAATGAAGGGAGGCAGGTAGGGCCGTTTGGCTACACGGTAAATACCAAGCCCTTTCATATTATTCTCCTAACCCCGGACCAGCTCCTATATTACGCCTTTCCCCTACGCTAAAAATTCCATTGACCCTGACCAACCCACGGCCTTTAGAATAGTTCATAGTATAGTATTGTGTATTGTACCGACATAGGATAACTGCAACGTTGCCGAGTAGTTCCCCTTCCGGTATTGGCCGAAGTTCCAGCCTATTCTTAAAGTAGGGAAATAGTTCCGCAAAAACCAACCACATCCATTCCCACTTTAGCTAAGCCCAATGACGTGTTTTGGAACCAATTTACGCACCTAGTACGCAATTAGAGCCCCCGAATTAAGTGGCACAAGCAGAGGTCGAAGGTTCTACTAATTCGGGAACCCAGTTAGTACGACTCCCCTGACCCGGAGCCACAACCTGTCATTCCGGATTCGAAACATGTCCTACTTCGGTAAAAACCTTTGGCTGATGACTGATGACAACTGGTAGGAGCCCTGTGGTTCATGGAACTCTGTGGTTCTCCTCCTCATACTCAACAGTAATTAAATTAATAGGCCTGAGTGTCCTTTGGCAAGGCTAAAATGCTTCCCGAACTACTCCCGTCAGCTCCAATTTGCGGCGGCCTGTTTGGATTATGGAACCAAGGGGCGCCGCGTCAATTCTGGACAGATTCATTCTTGGCGTACGCCAGCTCAAAGTTTATCGACTTGGCTGATTCTGAAGCTAAATAGATCAGGATACGTTAAATTTTGCGGATGGGGACAATTCACAGGTTCCGATTTAATATTGTAAGCTAGGGTAGGTTGGGGTATTTTATGCTATGTTCGGTTAATTTAAATTACCCTTAGTCAAAGTTGGCGAAGGCTACCGCTGAGTCATAGCTGCACCTTTAGGGAACTCTCCATTTCTGGCCGAGCATTAATTTCTTACCGAGTAATTTTTACCAGAAAATGCAATATCCAAATTATTGACTCAGGTGTATATATCTGTTAGGTTTGTTTAAATTTATATAATAATGTTAGGTTAGGTCAGGTTAATTTATTTACTCTGCAGATATTTATTTATTTGCCCTGCAAAATTCTAGCGAATATAATTTAGATTGACCTCGGGAAACGGTTCGGCTAAAACTATTTATTTAATTCCGCATGAGAAATATTGATTTCTGCACTATATTTGTAAATAATTAACAGAGAACCTAACTTCTAGCAGAATAATGTTTTGTAATTCAAACCTAACCTAATTAACACTATCTAACAGGAGTAGCTCTGGTCAATACTGCTAAAAATTTGCAGGAACTTTTATTTACATACACTTTGTGCTAAAATTAGTATTTGTAAATACATTATAAAAAAGGATTAAATCAAAATTATTTTTAAGGCAAAGGCTTTTCGTTGATACCTGGTACCTGGTTATTTAAAAATTGTGGTTCTGGCCGGAGAAAGTGTGAAGAAAGTTGGAGTCGTCCCTTGGCCTGCTCATGGATTCCGGTTGAGGAATAAAAGGCTCGAGCGGAATCTTCCTACTTTTTCCCCTCCTCCCCAATTTGGGGGAGCTATGGGGATATATAGGGAGGACCGGGTATGGGGCATTAATATATTCGGAAGGGCCTCCGTCATCCAATCTAACATTTTGTATGTAGACGGGTCCTGGACCCACCTAGCCAACATGCATAATGAGATAAAAGTCCTGTGCCGGATTCTGGCGGATTCCCTATACCCATCTTTACTTCTCCTCCGGTCCCCATGCTGGCTGGCTGGCTGCTGCTGCTGGTCGCTCGATATTCAGCCTTTTTTCCCCTTCCCCTCCCTACGTCCTTCTACTATGTACTATCTAGTAGTAGGAGCTCAACTAAAGGCCTTCCGCCAGGTCCAAAAACTTTCCAGCTCTGACAAATATATGCAAATGTGAGGGAGAGTGGAGAAAGACTTTTTTCGGCCCTCCTCGTCCCTCGTCTCCATCCATGCGTGCTTCGAATGGAAAGGCAGCCAGAGGAAGGCAGGAGGAGCAGCATAGGAAGTCATATATACCCGCAAAGGCCTGCGCCTGGACCCTGGTCACAACACTAGGCGCCCTGTATGGACACTGGACACGTTTGAGTCTGAACCCAGGTCTGAATTGAGCAAAGTATAACCATGTATCGTGTACTGGGCAGTATAGGCCTGGGGCACTGGTCACTATTGGCCTGGGGCACTGGTCATTATTGGCCTGGGGCACTGGTCATTATTGGCCTGGGGCACTGGTCATTATTGGCCTGGGGCACTGGTCA
>JAQFZY010001094.1:0-18146 GCA_034696285.1 Hypogastrura burkilli
GGATGTAACTTTTCCGTATTTATTTACGTTTTGCTGTATTGTCAAGGGAGGAAAAGTTCCGTGCCCGCTAAGGGAATTAAAGAGACTGAAATTGAAAGCCCTTGCCCAGCCTGCATCCATTATGAAGTTACCGCAATTTCCGTACCCTTCTTGCTTGTTAGGGTCAAAGCCGAATAAAAAACTGAGACCGAATTTAAAAAGGACTCAAGCCGAGCCTGCTAGTGAAGGTTCTAATTTAATGCTCTTCCTTGAATGGAATCACACTATAAACATTGTACTCCTGAAACAATAAATCAGGGAGGACCACAGGTCTGGCTGCATACTTTTGTTTGTATAGTCAAAGCAATCATACGTCACACGTGTCCCAAATAACTAAATACGGTCTGCAGCCATATGATATGGCACCCTATTCCTATGCCTACTAGGATTTGATGGGACACATTGTGCTACTGGCTACTGAAAACTGAAAAGGAAAACAATCATATCGCTAATGAAATGAGAAATGAATCTTAATAGGTACGCGAGCCTATTAAACAATTTTCAGAAAATGATTTTGCCTCCAAGGCAATTTTTTGTTCTCCGATGCCCTCATTCTCAAGATCATGGCACAGAAAATTGAAAGGTTGAGCAGATGAGTAATTAAGAGACATGTAGGTGATTTTAGAACGCTACCTACAATATTAACTTTCTTAGGTTGGAATCTCATTTCTCACTTCTGCTCTCAGCATACTTAGGTCCCTTGACACATCTATTCTATGATGGTTGAAGCTCAATCAGGCGCCAGGATCTGCTCCAAGCATTAAATATGAGAGACCAGTTCATCTTTTAAACCTTTTCCGCCATTAGGTATGGGTCAGGGTGACCAAGATGGACATGAGTGTACCCACTTCTATACTTAAAACGTAGGTACTTAGTGGCTTCTCTATCAATGAACAGAGAAAAATTGGGGCTTCTGGATTCACATTTGAATTTGTTTACGGCGTACAGGCACAGGACCTAACTCAAAGGCAAGCATTTCAAACATAAATAATGTCACGCCGGATAAGGGTTACTTTCTCGGCAAATTCTCAATCCATAACGTTACTTCAGTTGATTTCGAGCTATATTTAGTTATTATGCTTCCAATATCTACTATATGTATTATTGTCTGAAATTAAATAACGTTTGGTTATGGGCTTAGACTGGAATACTATAAGAACTAAAACCAGGACCCAGGACTAAAATAGGATACTGTCGATGTCAAGTATATGATACCCCTAATACGAGGGTATACGGAGGGTAAGGGTATCGTCCTCGTTTGAATATTCTATACCACTCTATACTATCCTATACCCCCCGAGCGAGACCCCATTTACCCCCCCCCCCCCCCTTCTCTATGGCTGCACTATGGTCCGGCATTCAAACAGACTATAACTGTGGACGCATCATAAAATACTACGTAAGCACACATGCAAATTAAAGATCTGTCAGGCCGGAGCCCGTGTGAAAAATGTAGAAGGGAAACACCCGGAATTTGGAAGCCATGACACATGTCTGGAGTGCAGTTGGGAGTGAGAAGATGTACTTGACCCTTCTTCGTGATCTTCCAAGATCAACTCCCACGCACGCAAGGATTGAAATCACGCATACCATCTTGGCCTCCTAAGCCAACATAGACAGCATAAATACCCAGCCCACCACTGCACACTCATTATACCACATACACAAGCACTTCTTCACGAGTCTACGCACCTACATAGAACTCCTCCAAGAAAAACAACACCGTCCTCCTCCCTTCTCATCCACATTGGAAATTGAAAGTGAATACGGAGCCATAACCACAATCAAAACAAAACATTACCTTGCATGCTACACTCACAACAGAAGGGGGATAAAACTATACCCGCCCCACTCCACTATCCGTCAGCAGAAAAATTTGTTCTGTCGGTTTGGAGAATAAAGGAAATTAAAAAATTAAGAATGCACTATATTCCAACTGTGCTACGCGGTAGGTAATGTATATGTTACACCCAAACCCCGAAAGCGGCCTGTGGGCGTTGAAACCAGCCAGAAGCCGAAATGACGCCTTTTCGACATTCGACTGCAGTAACCTAACCTAACCAAAGTTAAATTAACCCAACTTAACCTAAGCTAATCTAACCTAACCTGACGTCATAGTCTCATTATAACTAGGTTAGGTTAGGTTACCCCGAAGTCTTCGGGTAATGGTCTGTTGTGAAAAAAGAGCCCATAACTAGTAGTGGCTATTTCGGGGTTGGGGTGTAACATATATAAACCAGGGATCCGAGCTTTCATCTTACAACTTACTCTTACATTTACACTGCACTGGAGACGTGAACTGTTGAGCCCGTATATGCGTTCTCAATTCTCACTCTTATTAGGCTGACATTAAAATTATGCCTATTTTGGCTATTTCTCAACTTGACTCGTGATTGAAGATAGAATATTTAGTTAGGCGCCACTCAACTATATTCACTCTGAAGTCGCGGATCACGGTTCTTGCTTTTCTTCTAATAAGCCTGTCATAAAGGTCGGGCCAGCAGTTGATTAATGATAGCATTCCATGGAATCGTGGAAGAAAATAGAACAAATGGTAAACGAAACTGTAGCAGGTCGTGAAAGAAAATGAAAGTTCAAGCACGTGTATATGTGCTAGACTAAATTAAGACCTGACCAAAATAACCGAAGTTTAGATAAAAATGTAACTTTATGCAAAACGCAATTATTATTGTCCATCTTCAGAATCAGTATTTTAAAGCCAAAATTCACTGTATTTAGCTACCTTAATAAAGTCACATTTTAATTCATACTTTCGTAAGTACCATTTGAAAATCGTAATCATTGCTTTAAGAATTAGGTGGCAAAGTAACTGGTGTTAACGTTTCACATGCCAAAATACCTTATACTGGACATTCTCATGAATTAATCCGAAACGAATTGAATGGCTATAAGCACCTGAGAACAATTGAGACCTTCCGGATACTAACAACAAAGTGAGTAGCAGCAGTGAGAATATATTCACATGGAAAGGATATTGCTTATTTAAACTAGTATTATTCTCACTATGCCTACCTATGTATATGGTGGAAGTACTTAAAATTGTTAGTTTGTCAATTGCCAAGTTTGGAAGGAGTCAATGTGCTTTAAAGAGCATTACTTACCCATGCTCTCGGCTTCACAAACATTTACATGCTATACAAATGCTACATATCTGAAGTGCGAAGCACAGTTAAAAGGTAGGGGATTTGGTATTCAGATTTCAGATACAGTTTCCAAAAATAATCCTTGCTCCTTCTTTTCGAGATAAAGGAAGAGCCTACTCTCATAATCATAACACTTCGCCAGACTTTTAGTCCAAAAGCTGAGCCAACCCAACCTCGCCCACGCATTGTTTTGAGTCCGTCTCCTTTTGCGTGAACGCATTATTATCATATCATGCACGGCCATCAAGGAAAAGACTGGATTGTATCTCCACGTGCTTGCACTTTATAGCCCAAGCCCAGACCTCTTAAATAAGGAGCGAATCTGCCCCTTTTCGAGGGGAATTGGAAATGGTACCTAAATAGGTACCTAGTACTTATGCATTTCTGTATTTTATACGGTAATCAAATTATGTATCCAAAGTGTCCAATTAGGAAGAGGAAAAAGGAAGATGAAAGATGATTGAATGCTTGACATTGTAGGAGTCCATCAACTTCTGGGACCCCGCCCACTGTAAATCAACTCCATGAGTGACCACCCTTACAGCCAATTGTGTCAATCCGTCAGCCAGCGGACAAAATTACAGGCAACAACGTCTGATTTCCATCATACGAAATATGGTTTAAATGCAAGGTCCACTTCAGATAATGATGGATATGGTTCATGGTCCATAGTTCACATTAAATGTTAAACGGGAGAACCAAGTCAAGCAGTAGATGATTCGCCATTTTCCAGCCCTTAAAAGTTCAATGGCCTTTAATTCAAGTTCAGGATTCGGAATCTTCTTGACACATGATGGCTGAGGTAAATCCTTATTTCCATATCCAGAGCAGTCCAGCCTATATGCATTAATTTTAAATTATGCTTTAAAAAACTGGAAAGGAGTAGGTATTAGATCGAGCCAGAGAGTTGCCTTGGCGGGCGCCGGCGCGGCGGCGACATAATCGCTCCAATACAAATTGCCCTCAATATTAATTCAACTGGCCACACCACAACCTAATGAATAATTGCAAAAAGTTATACACACGAATGCTATTTCAAATTCCAACCACTTCATAACGCCCGTCTAGGCGCCCAGGACAAGTTACACAAGCACAAGACGCTCAACATAATTGTTATACAGGTATATTTATGTTCTTATTTAATATATATTCGTACTCGGTACTTAATGTTCTCATCGAGTTGCTAGGTGGTGAATGGCTAAACAATGACAAAAAGATCAAAGGATGAGAACAAAAAATTCGCATTTATTTGCTGCTTGCCAGTATTAAATTCTATTCCAGTTTCCAGTTCACTGTTAGCATGAAGGTTTAAACAGGACAAAGGAAGTCTTAGGATTAATAATTGAATTCTCTAAACGTTTTTTGTACTTACGCCTTGCGTAAACATGATGAGCAAAATTATAACCTTACACGTTCGGACACAAGATAGATAAAAGTAGCTAAGACAATTGACGGAATTAAGATGAAGAGTGTTAACAGTAGAACAATATTGTGACCAGATGATGTAACTATAAAAAGTAATACGTGCTATATTTTTTTGTACACTAAACATGCAGCGACGCTATGGAGAAAATTACAATTAACGAACTATTGAGTACACAACTATTATACAAGTATCACTGAATTTATAAGTACAAGTAGCACCTACTACTATATATGTAGTATAATATACATACAACGAATGTTGCCGATTACCTACACACTTAAATGGCAAGTGATGATGGTAAGAAACGAATATGTACCTACGCTACCAGCTGCTAGTGATTAAATACAACACATATTTAAAATCCAAAATGCAACACTCTTGGGACTCGTAACTAATTCCCAGCGCACAGAGCGGAAGGAACTTACTTACTCCTTGAAAACCAGAGTCCATATTATTGTAGTAGGTGCCTTTTGAAATTTTTCTTTAATCAACAACAACAAAGGGCTTAATACAAAAACATTATGCACTAATAGGCAGCAGATTAATGTGAGCCTCAAAAGTCAGGAGTCACAGCTCCTAATATGGGCAGCGTCAGAGTCATCCAAATCAGTATGCAACAGTAGTTTGGTGAAGTTTAGTCTTTACGGTCTAGCATATTCTTCATCTTTAAGCATATGTACATTAGTATTAGTACCAATAGTAAGCTACGACCTCCTCGCACCTCCCCTTCAGTGTCTGTGTCAGCTAAACTTTACGGTTTTAGTTAATGTTCGAATTTAAGCTTTACGAGTGGCAGAAATAAGTCCGGACACCCTGTTGACGACACAATTTGACAAAACCAAATAGTCCAAACTCAATACGTTTCCCTTCGTTCGAGTCATAATAGCACTAAAAATAGAATAGCGTAAGTAGCAGAAACACGAGGTCATAAACATGACCCCATCCATCCTTCTCTAATTCTGGTCTTGGGCATGGGCATAATCATAAATCCGACCCTAGGCGAGATTCTGGTTATTTGAATTCTGTTTGGTCCTGGTTACTAAATCTCTCAATCGTTACCCACACCCAAGGACCTCATTAACAACGGAAACTGCCTATTTGTGCAGATTATTTTCGGGAAGAGAAGAAAAAAAATCCTATGGCACTACCTCTGTCTTCAATAGATTTGAATTTTACAACCGGAGTCAGCAATAATAGGCACGACGCCGAGGTACTTCCTCAAGTAAAAGAAACGGCTCTACTCAAAACTTCTGAGCCAGCCAAAGCCAACTCATTCTGAGAAGTTCTAGGATTTGGCTTCTGCTCAAATTTCAATCAATAAGCTCATGTATGCTGACAGAAACGATTCCCTACATTTGCCGTTAATGTTTAGCTTAGGCGGAATGGCCTGCCGCCTTATTGCATTTAAGCATCTTAACCCATGTTACGTGATCCTATATGAAAGGAAAATAATTTGTCAAAAACGAAATTCGGTTTCCCCTCGATACTTTACTTACACTACCGCATCACCTGAAACTTGGAGCTTTGTCAAAGCGAAGCCAACAGAACTTTAGAGTGGATACCTTTTCAGTTTCAAGACCAAGCATCAAAGACTTTCCGGGAAACAATCGATCTTCTCAAACTTCTAACCCAGACAAAAGCCAAAGAGCTTAAATGGAATTGCTTCAAACTTTTGCAATTAAAACTAGAGAGGACCAACCCAAGGTTAAGGTTGGTTAAGGGTACGGCACTATAGTATACTTAGTGACTCGAAAGTACATGGATATGAAACTTCACGGAAACCTACTCCGTAGGTACAAGTATACTTTATGTTCGTACTCAAACTCAAAGGTATCCGAAATCCAAATTGCTTAAATTAGAGTTTGTCGGGCTGGATGAAGCCACAAGAGAACCGAGAATACTCATCTCTCCCTGGCTCGCATCTCGGACCTCTCCAGGGAGTCACGATAAAAGTCAGCGTCATCTCAAACTCGAAGTGCATTCATCATTCACCATTATGAGATGTGGGGGTGTGTGGATTTGTCGAATGCTGAATTGTTGATTATGTTACATGTTACATCCAGTAGCGTCTAAATACATATATAATTGTCGTCATGCTATCAAATATCAAATGCATGTCTACAACTACAGTACTTACTAAAATCCTTCCTTGAGAGCAATGGCGCGCCGTCTCAAATATTCAGGCCAAGTTAAATACTCCCAAGGTGGAATCAAAACCAAAAGCTTAAAGATATTGAAAGTAACCTCCCATAATAACCTAACAAAAGTACCCGACAACGTAAAAAATGACTTCATGGCAATATAAACAGCTAGAAGAATGTAAAAAACTGATACACTGTAGTATAGTACGTATCTGCTGCAGATTGTTAAGAAATTGAACAGCACGTACTGACGGATGACGGACCACTGTAGGAAGTCAAAGTCAATCAATTCAAAATTTCAGTGAATCTCTTTATTAAACGTCTTGATAAATGCTGATTGAATCTAAAGAGGAATTTTAACTCTTTCCAATGGTAGAATTTATCTACAATAAGACGCATAAAAAGTATATGAGGCTCGAAATTAAATATGCATTTCCACACTCTGATCTCTCCCATATTTTAGTCGGCATAGTGTAGCGTAAAAAACTGGAAAGCCATAGCTCAGGCGTAACAAAATGAACCCGGGTAACCCTGAAAAGTATAATCAGTAGAAGCCCGTCTCTGCACTTTGCCTCTGCAGTCGACTTTTACTTTCCCTTTCTGTGTGGACTCCAAATATCGACCAGACGACGGCGGCGTGTTGGTTCAGTAGTGGAGCCTATGCTGCAACTCCCTTTCCAGAACCATAAATAGTATACAGTAGGTACCTTACCTACGCTGCAGCCTGCACAATACTCTCTCTAATGTGTAATTCAATATTTTTCTAGGCTTAGGTCGTGGTTCCTCTCGAATTCAGAAAAGGGCTCTTTCAATCGATGTACGACGGAGGGGAGTAATCAGTTGATGTACATTGTCACGGCCAAAACAGTAAAGCCCTCATGCAAATACGTTGCAAAAAACCCGGTTCCAAAAAAGGGGTAATTATACAGTAGACATGTTACGAATCCGAAAAATGATGGATCATGTACTAAACTGAAAATGCCTCCGGTTAAGATCTTAGACAATTTTTATATAGCTGTAGCAGTTTACATAGATCGTAGAGGAAGGAAGCCGAACCAGGAAGCCAACTTTTATCTGGCAGATGACTGAAAGCTTGTCTTTTTGACTCCAGCCTTCCCACAGATTACAGTATATGGCCTAGGCTATAGCTTAAGAGATTCCTGAATATCTAAATACCTCCATCTTGTCAGGCTACAGATTCAGGAACTGGATATCTTGGGGATCGGAAATAAAATTCCAATAACTTTGCCTAGCAATGGAAACTGGAAATTCCCTACCTTAGCTACTAACTTTGATCCAAGACCAAGAAAAACAACTCAATTCTTGCTATATGTATATATTCCTTCACGGTCCCAGTATTTCGAGACTCTCAAGAAAGCCGGGTTCAATGAATTCTATAAGGAATACAAGCCCAAAAACATGCCCATACAATCCGAATCCCAAAAGGAATCTGTGGATGAACTGAACAGCGATCACATGGTTTCCTGGTGCGAAGGATGGAGGGCATCCCTTTTTCATTTGAAAAGTTTAGAAGCTGTGTGAATAAGTAACGGATAGAAGGGGAACTGGCTCACCAAAAAAGTCTTCCCAGGAGATTGAGCCATCCGAGTCCTCACAATCTCTGGACTTATCCATCTTTGCAAATATTTGGGCGGCGGGAGGCAGTTAGTAGTCAGTTTGTAGGGATTGCGGGAGCCCGGGTAGCATGAGATCCTGGTCCTGGCTATTGATTCCTATAAGGAACGGCAGTTGGCGAGGACGAGGAGGGGTGAGGGTGACAATGGGAACTTGTCTTCATCCGTATTAATGTTTTATAACAAAATGAAAATAAACTTGAGCCCTCTTTTCTTGCTGGCTGGAGGGGGGCGGGTGAGGGAGCGTTATATTGCTTGATTTACGAAGGCAAAGCACTTGAGGTGTTTAGCTTTACGGAGCCCGGTCAGCCTTTTATTCCCCAATTTCGGCGACTCAGCAAATCTAACAGTCTTGAGTCTCAAATCCGCGGCAAATGGTTTCCGGGCTGTACTTGTGCCAAATTATAGGCGTGTACTGTTCCTGGGCAGATATGTGTCCAATTAAATCGTTCACTAATTGGCTAGTGTTCTTTTTCCTTAAAAATTGCAGTGACAGTCGAAACTCAATTAAGTTTTCTTAAACTGCAAAGCTGCTAGTACTTAGCAGGTACGCCTAGAGAGTCTGTCGTCTTTCAGAAAGAAGGCACGGAAAAGTAGATTTGTTAATGATTTCGATTTGACTGCTTAATCTTCATTCAACAACCAGATTTGAACGTTTCATTTCCTTGTTCTTGTCTCACCAACTATTTATATCGCCTAAAAATCGGAATAAAAGGATACACGAATTTAGTAAGTACGAAAACAAAATTGACGAGGAAGATGGAAGATTATGATTTGATCATCAGACGCATGAGTGCCGTATGACGCATAAATTGAAAGGCAATTGCAACATTAAGGACACTCCACTAGAATTAATTTAACCCAAAAAAGGTCAAAATTCAAAAACCAAAACCTGAATCAGTAGAATTCGCTCTTTTCACTCACTTTTTGAAATCCGCTGTATTCATACTTACAGTAGGTATTTATCTTGCAGTAGATATGTACATATATTGCTCGCATCGTACTGGCTACATTGCTACATGACGTGTAGCTACATCAAAGGTAATTAAGTGCACAGGTCCCGCATACCCACCCTATACCAGTACATTTACGAGCTTAATGTGTTAAAACGCACGAAGGTGTGTCTGCAAACTGTTTCCTAAAAAGTTGTAGTGTAAAGTTGTGAAGTAGACCTACCTGTATCATGTACCTTCTCCAAATTATGCAATTTCGCATTCATTCATAATTTAGCAAAGTGCACTATCCCTTTGCGACTTCATTAGCTAAATATAAATGGTACTGGACTTCCCACCATCCGTCAACCTGTCTCAGGTTGCCCCTACACCTTTAAAACAATAACTCAAAAGTGTTCAAAATAACTCGGGATATCCTCTGTACATACATAGGTGCTGGGTACCAACTACCAAGTAAAAGTAAACAAAAACCAAAACGTTGTAGATTATAGCTTCAGATTCCATATTACATAACATTTAAGCACTATTTACCATTAAACAAATAAAAGCATTTTTTAAGTATTGGCACTTGGCCCGCACAAACCTTATAATTCTGCGGACTACGCTGCCTTTGGCCATGAAACTCTTGCTGTCCAGCTTTGGATTCATAGGTCAGATGTCAGGTGGTCAAACTAGGGTAGGTACAAGTTGTACCGTACAACTGTTCATTTGTCATTTACAGAATTCGCAATCCTCGGCATAAAGTATCCAATGCCCAACCAAAAAGCTAGTAACACGTGTTCAAAGGCTCAAACCGGAAGATTACAGTTATGCTTGCTGGTTTGTCTTGAGTTCTCGAAGGCGGAGTTTGTAGCTTTCCGATCCGATTCACGATGTATTTCAGTGGGGTATATTTCTAAATGCTTATGCGTTTGTACTGAACGGGAACTTGTATGTTCTCCTTGGGCATGGAAGCCCGGCTCGCGACTGAATGTGATAACGAGACGAAGGGGAGTCGCCCGGTCCAACTAATAAGTTAGCAGATGTTTTCCGGGAGACTTTGATAAAGGGGCCGGCACCCTACAGGCTCCAAACCTTGAAAAGGGCCACGAGCCACGAGCCTGAGAAGAGAACAAAAATCCGAGATTCCTGAGCCTAAACAAAAACACGAGCCATACGAACCTGACTCCCCAAGAGACAAACTCTGACTGAGAATGCAAAGGCGGCGGGCCAAGATGAGTGCACTCGCTCTTCTGCTCTGCACTGCACAATACTGCATTCCATTTATGAACCGAAGCTACCCTCGCTACTGCTCACTCCCACAATACTACGTTTTTTCGATTGATAACGAACGAAACGAGGAGATACGAAAAGAAAGGAGAAGCAGCATGGAGGCTGACGCAGACCGTGCTTAGACATTATATATCAGGGGGGCAGGGGTAGACCCACGCATTCTTTGACAAAGACAAAATAGACGCGAAACGCAAATGAATACGCTACCTACACCTACGAAAAAACCTGGCTCCGGCAGCTTACCACACGACCAAAACACAAAATACAATGAGCTGACGGAAAATGACTGAAGAGAGAAACGAACCCCATGCATGTGAGCTTAATCCCTTACCCTTCTATCCTATTTGAACAGACATTATTTAATAGGTTCGTGTGAGTGTAGGAAATACCTACACTACTCATACTGCTCGCACCCTACCAATAACGCCATTGAATATTTTTCATACTTCCTTAAATGTAACATAGTTATGACTGGACACAACATAGGGGACAATAAATAAAATAAAATGTTTTTTACTGAACTCCGCATAGCTAGGTAATAATAATAATTTATCTGGTAAACGTGGTTACAAGGACCTTACCGAAAGTTTTCTTAAAATTAAGCACCAATTTTTTGCTCGTCTTTTACTACTTTTGACTCGGCGCTTTCTCATGCTGGACTAAGTATAGTTGAGCTTTAATTTTCAAAAATTTATATTCAGAATTTTCAAAAATTTATATTCAGAATTTTCAGAAATTTCTGAGCTCGTCGATAAAACTGTTTGTTGGACGAACCCGTTTGGTTGTACCCTAGTACTATCTCCATGGTAACTATACTAAACACAAGTGCTCTTGCGAGCGCTTACGTATAGCCCTACGTGCTACACGGAATGACGAATCACTACCGTGAAACGAATCACTACAGTGAAATGAGTCACAACATTGAAATGAACCCCATTGTTTTATTATTGTATTTAAATTTTCCGCCAATTTAACGATTTTTGAAGAAGTTTTGAAAGATTGGTTATGTGTATTTTAGTGTATCCGAATCCGTTGCTAACTCGGGTACTGATCCAGGTCGACCCCTGACCCGGGGTGGTCACCACGTGGACCTCATAAGTCAAAATCGAAAATTGGTCGACTCCGGATGTCCTTCCGGAGTCACCGTTGGGTCACAGAGGGGTCAAATCATGGGGCAAACCATAAAGTAACACTCAGTAAGGGATTCTGGTCAATTTGATGCGTCACATGTCATGATCGAGTCGGATTGACTTCGGTTGACCTTCCGGGATCACACTTAGGGGGTCATGGGGGGTCACCGGTGGGATCAAATCACGTGTTGCATCTATTATTTGTGATCCCGAGGTGCGGAGAGAAATTTTGATGTGCTGCATGCCTTAGTTTTTGAAAATTTTGTAAAAGGTCGTTTTTGACCAACTTTGACCCGTCCGGAAGGGGTCAAGGGGTCATTTGCCAGGAACGCACATTAGATTTTAAGAATCTACGCAAAAATTTGAGCCTAGATACGTTGACACCATTGTCGTACGTTGTCTTGCGCAAATATCAATCTTCGTGGGTTATAGAGATTGGGCGTTCTGGACTAAATATAATAATATATTGTTAATAATAGTAAAGTGTTTCTTTGGTATCAACAAACCCGAAAAAATCTCAAAAATCTGAGTGTTTCGAAAGTTTGAACACGTTAAGTAAGTTAGAATTAAATTTAGTTTAATATGGCGCTTCCCCACGTTCGGGTTTATATACAAGTAAAGATTTGTGTACTTTGCGTTGTGTAATATGAGTTTACATATCAATCAATCAGAGTTTATTTTACATGGCCATGGCCCAATCAATTCAGAGTTTTTGTAAATACAATAGTAAGAAGAACGGTAAATAATAGTTTGTGAGTGCAAGCTTGAATGTTACGTCTAGTTTCTGTTGCTGTTTGTTTGTTTGTTTTTTACTTATTGCTATTTTGGGAATTTTAGCTTAAGAGCAGAAGAGATAAAAATATATAGGTCCTTACAGTCCTTAAAATTAGTGTTTTCCTTAACTACGTAATCAGAGTTTAAGTGAGGTGGCAATAGCTTGGATTTTAGTTCAGCAAAATGAAAACAGGAAAATAAATGAGAGAACGAATCCTCCTCGTCACAAAATTTATATCTAGTACTTTGAAACATGACAAGGTCATGCCACTTCCCTTTGTTGTATATTACGGAGTAATTGAGTCTAGTTTGTGCAATACAGGTAACAAGGTATCTTGGGAAGTTGGCTTTAAGGTACCTCTCCCCCTCGTAACCATTCGAAAGAGAACAGCGGTAGTGAGGAACCGATTTCGACTTGTCCGCCTGCTCAATGTCCACTTCCCCGAGGTTCTGTCTCAGCTTCCCGATAATGACTTTCCTGCAATCAGAAACAAAATTCGCAAAATTTTCGTCGCATAATCTTTCATAACCAAGCCTGGACATACATTCCCGCAGTTGTAGAAACCAGCTATACTTGGGTTCAGGGAATTGTAAGGAAATTCTACGGAGGGTTATATACGATTCGTTCAAGAGGGATTCGGGTGAGGATTTCAGGATACGCTCAAACATATTCAGACTTAATTTGCAGACCTCCAGGTATAAGTGCGGCCGGCCAGTCTCAATTCTTACAAAGTAACGAGGAGTGTAAATCGGTATGTTCAGAGCTTTCTTGTAGAAACTCTGTTGAACTCGTTCAAGGTGCTCGGCCTTTTTTAGTCCCCATATTCCGGCTGCGTAAAGAGTTGTTGACTGAATGATCGAATCAAAGAGCCTGTTAGTGGAGGAGAGACTGAAACACCGGGTCTTCTTCAAGGTTGAATGTAGCGCTCCTTGGGCCGATAAGCCCTTTTTTACGAACTCTGCGGCTGCTACAGTAAAGAGTCCTGTTGAAGAAAATGGCACACCAAGATACGTGTAGTTCTTTATGACTTCGACATCCGAGCCCTTCCACATAAACCTTTCCTTCTTGTGAAGAGCCCACTTCTACGGAAAACAACAACCTTTGTTTTGCCCATATTGATGTTTAGGCCTATACCAGCCAGGAACGTTGCTGTGACATTGATTTTTAATTGCAGGGTTTCGGGTGATGGAGCAAGAATAACCATGTCATCAGCATAGAGGAGGATGTGTATTACTATAGTTTGGAGTCGGATTCCGGCTCGAAGCGAAGCTTCCAAGGCGTTAAATATACCTTCCATGAATAGATTAAAAATTGAGGGACTAGCAGACCCTCCTTTTATTATCTTTATTTTTTCTGTATGGCCAGATGAGAGTCTTGCGTCGGCCTTCTTATAGATAAAGGCGAACAAAAGGACCCACTTTGCTGAAACGCTCAAACCCAGGAGTGTTGACCATAATTTGTCATGGCGCGGAGTGTCGAAGGCCTGTGAGAGGTCGATAAAACACGCGTACAAACTCCTCTTCCGGAGTAGTTGAATTTGGATAATGGCGTTTTGTACAAATATATGATCCACGCAGCTCCTTTTTTGCTGGAAGCCAGCTTGGAACTGGGACAGTATTCCGTTCTCCTTAATCCAATGATTTAATCGGAAGTTAAATATTGAACTAAAGAGCTTCAGTACAGTGTTTAGCAGTGAAATGGGCCAATAGTTCGTCGTCAGAGCACTGTCGCCTTTCTTAAACAAGGGAGAGATTACTGCTTCACACCAACTGAGCGGCACACGACCCGTAGAGTAACAAAGCTGGAACAGGGAGCACAGCAAGACTTGCAGCGGTGGAGAAGACAGGCACCAGACTTCATTCGGTAGCAAGCTAGTACCCGCTGCCTTGTTTCTTTTCAGCTTCCTGGTTGCTACTTTAAGTTCGTCAAAGGGTTTGTCCAATATCAGGTCAGCCTCGTAGACCTCTGAAGTTGCAACCTGGTAAGTTCTGTATTCGTCTGGAATAGAAAATACGTTAGAATAATGTTCCAACAACAAGTCTTTTGGTATGTTACTAGCGGTATCCGGAGAGTAATGATAGTGAAGGCCGTTCCCTATTTGTAGGCATGAATCAGATATTTGGTTTATTAGTACCTTACCCTTGCTGTTAACATTAAGGTCAAGGCTACTTCTAGCTGAGGACGTAGTATTCAGGTCTCCGACCCTGCCATTGAGATCACCCATTGATTGAGCAGTACTTTCTTGTTTTGAGTGCATTTTGATGATACTGATCCGAAGACAGTTGAAAGAACCTCGGGGTAGCTCGAGTCAGGTTGTACATAGACAAAAAATACAAAAAGGTTAATATTAGTTAGTAGTAGTAGGAGGAAATTAAAATCAGTTTCTAAAATTACGACGTCGAGGTCCTTCTTCCATCCGTAAAGGAAACCCCCAGACGGTCGACCCTTTGACCCTTTTCGGGCCCGTAGAGAGTGATAAGTGTAAAGATCAGTTAGCTTATCACTTTTCCATTCGTAGGTAGTCATTGTCTCCGACAAGAAAAAGAAAAAGAAAAATACCATTGGGTTAATATCATAAAAATCATTCCAGAAGTCAAAAGTTTTAGATTTGAGACCTTTGACGTTGTAATACAAAATAGGGTTAGGGCTGGAAGAATTGTCTTTCAATCCTTCCAGGGCTGCGCCCCAGGTTATTGTTTATATTGAGTTTTGTTCATATGTATGAGTATAATAAGACAATTTCTGCTCCGCTCCTACTAATGCCGATTATCATATAACGAAATTTTTACAACGCTTAACAAGATGCAATTTATCGCTCACTCCATGCCTTGTTTCCTCATATTTGTTGCCAAGTCCTGAGAAGCAAAATATTTGACATGGCTCTTTTCACGGGTCGCGCGGCTAAGCGTTTAACCATTTTCTAGTTAAAGGTTTTATACGCCATCAAAGCATGTATCGTTCAGATCAAGTACAGTAATATGAATTATATCTAAACTCGATGTAAACAACGCATAGTATATAATTCAGATCGAGCATCATTCGTATATAAGCCCGAACTACGTGAAGCACGTTATACAATAATTTTTTGGAAAAAAAGATCAATGAAGCACTTTCAAAATATCCAAGAACACAATCGAAACAGGCTTACTTACTAAACGTACTTCAAATTTTCAAAACACTCTGATTTTTGAGACTTTGTTCAGATATTTTATGCGAGTTAAATTCTTACAAAGTTACTATAATGGACGTAAGTATGAGCTTCATACATGGTAAATCCATTGGTCCATCGACAAAATACAATGCTTCATGTAAATGTAAACCAATGAGCAGGTGTTTAACAAAAACAAGTCAAACATTTTCTATGAAAATGCAAGTTATGAGAAACAGATGTAATTATTTAGCTTTTCAAAATGCAGCATTCGAAACAGAATTAAATTTTTCAAAACTTTTTTTGTTACTATGTTAACGGTGACACTATCCTGTTAACTGAAACTAACAAAAAAAGTTAACAACAAGAAATAACTGAGGCAATAATAGCTCTTACTCAACATTCGCTTTCACATTACACCTTTTGGTCCCAAGCTGCTGAAAGCAGGTTTTTAGACTAGGTTGTACTAGAATAGTATGTATTTTTCAGGTACTAAGTAAACGCGTGATCGTTTTTTTTTACATACTGTGAGGAATAGGGCAGCCGTAGCTATAGCAAGGGAAAAGTCAGAAAATTTAGGAAATAGGCCTGGCAGTTTAGCACGGGGAACACGCTTGGTAATTAACTGCTCGTAGTTAATTACAGTCAACATAAGGTCACCGGGTGAATTCAAAAAGTAGAAGAATAGGTCAATACCTACAATTCAAGGTATCTCTGACCTTCGGGGAAGGTCAAATGCCTCGACACTTGTGCGAACAAGTTACGAGACGACCGTTACCTTTGGAGCCTAGTAGAGACCTGACGGCCATTTAAATGGAAAAAGAACCTGAAACCTGATGCCAACATGATCCCTTACCTCCTACTCAGGACACGACGAGCTTTTTGTCTAGTCCTATTCTCCAAAACGGGTTTGCTTGGACTACCAGCAGACTACAATGGTAGGGACGTTAGGTCCTGATTGTATACCTGTTAGGTGAAACTAGAATTTCCTATATATCGTTTGTCACTGTAGGGTATTTGGGGTCCTTACTACTTGCCTCCGAGCTACACGTATTGCTATAGAGAACAACGTAACCTCCGACTTGTCTTTGCGTACCTTCATTTTAGCTTTAGTCTAGTTAGTCTATAAGGTACCGGCCCATAGTAGGGAAGAAACCCTTTGCTATGGGAAACTGAACCAGCCTGGATAGTTAGGATTTTCGTTGTACGACCCTTCGCTCCCAGCCTGAAGAAGGTGAAACGTGACAAAACATAGTTAGCCAGAGTCTTTTACAGGTTGGTGCGCCCACCCCAAAAAGTTCAAAAATGTTGAACGTTTCCATCTGAATAAATCAATGTAGATAGTTCACGGACGACGGACGAAGAAGAGTATACCGTAACCATTTTGTTTACTTCACTATTTTTAGTCATATTGCCCAATTACGTTCAAAACAGCTTCTGAAACGCCGATTTTCCGTGTTATTCAACAACAATGCCACATATATTACGCATGACCGAACTCCCGTCGTCAGAGAGAGTGCGTGGGTCCATCTCCGGAAATCATACTCTAATCACCCTTAGTCTATAAATAACCGACACCTGAGAAATATTCTTAACTGCAACAACGCCGCTAATGAAGCTCATACCTTTAATCCAGTTTCAGGCTAAATCAGTATCAGTTACCTGATCATGGATCATCTGTACCAAATATAAAATTCATTAGCGAATGTTTCTGAGCGTCGAATCCGACTTTACCACTTTACTAAAATCGAATAGAGTGCTCGCAGCCAGTCTCGGCGTAGTGAGTGGCGCAGTGCAACGAGCGAGAGTACAGTAGAAAGCCAATGCCGAAAGAGAGTTGCCTTGACGTGACCGTGGGACATGACTAAGGAGCGGGTTTCCGGTTCTAAGAAAAATTGATATTCGGCGGTTTTTCGGCCCTTAAAAGTAGTACTTTTCGGCTGCTACATATACTTCTTCGGTCCCAAAAAACAGTGTTTTATATACATTGAACTCAGGTTTTCAAAAAATATTTTTTATTATCAAATATTTTTTTTTTACTATTGAATATAATACACACGCTCTAAATGGTTGATTGTTTTAATAAATTATAAGAATTATTTTGATTCTGCTTTAAAATGCTTCTTGCTGACATCAACAGCCCAGGTTTTTAGAAGAGCTGATTGTGAAGAAGGTTATTTAGGCATTTTAAGTAACGGAATACTAAGCACCACGGTGGCTTGACTACGTGCCGTTTGCTTGTTGGGGGGCTGCGCCCCAGATAGGGTGGGTCCAGCAGCGAAATCCGTAATGCTAATTTTGGATCGATCGTAAGAGACTATTTGTTGACAAAAGTGTGGCCTAAACGCCATCTAGCAACCACAGATCAGTATTGAATACAATACATAGTCTAACTATTATAAAATTACTCCAAGGTTTGGTCTGTCCGATTGATCCTGGTCGCAATTCTCAACCCAGACCCACC